>KK502508.1:522336-812293 GCA_000688735.1 Glossina austeni
TAAACAGTGTTACACTATATCATAACCAATAAAATAAATTAGCGATTTATTATTTTTGGCGATTTTTATATCATTCTGTTTAGTTAATGACAGGATTGTTTTTTTGTTTTAATGTTTTCAAAGTTAGAGGCAAACAATATGAAAAATGTGCAACTTGGACGTAATTTCTTTTGAGAATATATGCAGAATGTATTGCATATTTTCGAAGGCGGTGAGTGTCAATTAAAGATTCCTTCGTTTTATACCCTATATGGCATGCTGTACAAGGTATATGGAATTGATGCGGGTATGTGCAGTACCCAGGAGGGGGTAAGAAAGACCTACCAACTTTTATGTTATGTTTCTGTCCATCCGTTATTACGTTAAATTTATTAACTCCAAGCACTAAATCTTAAAAAGTTGACAAAAATGGTTTATAACATTCTTCTACATTACTTTCGCCTTGCATTAAATAGAAAGTGTTGGGTAAAATCTTTAAGTATGCAACAAAATCTTATTATAAAAGGCATATTTATCACACACAATGATATGAAGGAAATTTTTATATAACTTTTCTAAAAAAAGATGTTTAACTACAAACATTTTCACCCAATATTCGACTCTAGTTGAATTTTTAATGCTCCATAATTTAAACACACGTAACACACTTTTCTTAATCGTAGAAATCCATTTTATACGAACGTGTGTGTGGATTCAAGCAATAATTCATAAAGTGCACGCAAAAACTTAATTATTTCAAAAGATGTCTTATGTTTCTACCGTATATATAAACTTCATGGTATAATAATCGTTTCTCTCAACTAAAAAATGTTGAATTTTACAAATATTTACGCTTTAAGTTACGCACAAAATAAACGAAATTATTTGAACCCTCGCCTCATCTTAGTAATAAGCACAAATAAAGAGAAACAAGAGTACAAAATTTTAAAAGACTAAGACTAGTTTGGGCAACCGAAAGAATTTTACGACTGTAAAACGAACTTGCAAGGAATCCATCTTGTTCTTTCACGTTTAAGACGCACCGCAAAAACAAATTTATCTAAAAATCCACAAATGGAATTGACGGTCAAGCAAACAACTACCGAGTTGTTTTACAAAAAAGTTACTAGAATTTATATTTTAATTCATGGAAATTAACAAATATTGGTTTTTCCTCATTTGCAATAATCCCAATCGCGATTGGACTAGCCGGCCTTTCATTGTTACTCTAAAAGATGGAAAGTGGAAAATCGTCGACGGTGCGGAAAATTTAATGAAACGTCCCGAATTACACGCACTCCTCAAATTACACACGAAAACACTTCTTAATGTAGGAAAACTTTCAATTTCTTAGTGCGCAAAATATTTCATCACGAACGCGATCAAACACGACAATAAAATTAAACAGTGTTACACTATATCATAACCAATAAAATAAATTAGCGATTTATTATTTTTGGCGGGTTTGGACATCTATTGTAAAAATTTTTATATCATTCTGTTTAGTTAATGACAGGATTGTTCGTTTTGTTCGTTTTTTTTAATGTTTTCAAAGTTAGAGGCAAACAATATGAAAAATGTGCGACTTGGACGTAATTTCTTTTGAGGGTATATACTCAAAACTAGGATCTAAGGAATATCATTCATTTTTCTTACTTACATTTTTACGAAGTTAAAAAATTTTCAATCCTACGCCGGATGTAATATGGGGTATATTAAGTTTATGAGGATGATTGGGAGAGTTTGAAGGATTCAAGATAGACCACCATTTTTGTGCGTACAATCATTTACAGAATCGACCTATTTGGCGAAATTTGCTGCACTACCGTGTTTTAATCCAAGGATGAATTCTATTGAAAATTGGACCGGACTACTTGTGCAGCCTTTCCACATCACATCAATTTCGGCACATTTTTGAAAGTTCACCCAAATAATCGTCTAGCAGCATCTAGCAACAATCGCCATAGTTTTCGTAGTGTAGATGTGCATTTTCTGTCGATTACTTTCTTATGTAGAAAGAAATTATATAGAAAATTCAGACCCAGTATATAAGATTATATAGATTATATAAGAAGATGCAGCACAAGAAATCTCACATTTAATTAGTGGATATTAACAAAATTTTTACTTATTCTTATTTAAGGTTTTCTGTATATTTACTAAGGCACTTTGAAAAGCTTAAGATTGTTTCCAAAATCCGAATTAAAATCCTATAAAGCAAAAGTTTTGGATTACGTTATCGCTCTGAATTTACCTAATATTTTAAAATAACTAAAATATAAATTTAAGTTTTTTCTCTGAATTCTCCATTATAGGCGGATGAACGCAAATGGTTAGAAAGAGGTATAGCTACGGGACAGAGAATTACATAAATTTTATGCACTTTTCACGTCCAACCATGCACACACAAAGGCACATGGAAAGAGAAAACAAATCTGAAACTTTTAAATCATCTGTGATGATGTGAAAGTGAAGAGTTACATAACTATTCTTTCATTGATAAAGTTATACAACTAAAGTTGTTGTTGACAAGGATGCTCGTGATGACGCAGCTAAAAATCTGGCCAACATTTTATATCATCAACCAACTTTCCATCAACCATAATACGAATGAACAAAGGACGCAAAATGCCAAAAAAAAAAAAACTCTAAAAGTAATTGTTTTCGTTTCGTTGTTAAAGTAAAACACCCAGAAATTGAAAAATTGTGATCTCCAACTTAATGCATAGTTTTGCATAGGTTTTGCGTCTCGAATTTACCTGAAGTCTGGCTATATTGTATCAAAAAAAAAACACTGTATGCGAATTTCAAATACGCTACATCTTCATCTTCCTCTAACTACACCATTTTTAGTGGTCTTTTGGGAAAATCTACAAACACTTTCCATTTGCCATTGGGATTGAATGACACTTTAAGTCGCTAATCTCCCTTTGAAAATGATTACGTTTTAAAAATAAAATTTAAAAATTTTTGCTTATAATATTTGTTTGATTGTTTGGCTTGCTTGGAGCTGGCTTTGAAATACCTTCCATTTGTAGTTTTCCAAAAGTTTCTTTTTCTTCAAACCCACTTTTCTTTAATAGCGACAGCAATTGCGAAAGTTTCGTTGATTTTTCTTTTCTTTAGCGGAGATGAAGTGAGCAGATTTCTACCGAAATTTTCATGTACATTTTTAAACTGTCATTCCTTTTGACTTTTCGTTATTTTTCATGTTTGTATGAAACAATGAAAATAATAAAATAAACTATAGCGGTGGGCACCAATGTTAGCAGCACCTAAACGCTTGTTTTATTTACAATTTTCATTTCCTTTAATAAGAATTATCGATATATTTCATGGAAATCCAAAAGCTTAGAAATTTTTCCATAAAAATCCAAAAACTTAGAAATTTTTCCATAAAAATCCAAAAACTTAGAAAGTTTTCCATAAAAATCCAAAAACTTATATCATAAATTTAATAACGAATTTTCTTTTGTCCCCATTGATAGCCATACTAATTAACAGGTAATCACAATAAATGGTATTCCGGTAACATAGCTGACGTTAACCAAAATATGATCCAAATATATGCAGACTCCACAAGTCACACTAAGCAACAATGGGTAAAAATTGGTTTCTGAGTGCAAAAGATTCGTCCTCCGCTGAACATAATTTTTATAAAATACCTAACATTGCCAACATTTTAAATACAGCGATTCCCACATGCGTGACATGTTCGCCGCCAATAAGTTCTTATTAACAATAATTTCTCAAGCCAAAACACCATCGTGCTTATATCCCAAGTTGAAGCTCCATTTATGTGCACAATATTGCAAATTAATTTTCCCTACACGCACACCTGTTCCTTAGCCTAGCTTGGCCACAACTGGGTAACACATATCTACGGTGGAAGTCTTTCTACGGACCCAATTCGCTTAACACGTTCAAACAACCCCTAAGGCATTTGAATGCCACATTTTCTACGTACTTTACAAGGGTTATAACAGTAAACAATATATAAAATCGAACAGATATTTGAAAAGATAGCTTTTCAACTCAATTCCAATACGCTTTGGAGGACTTATTCTGTGCCCATTTATGTGTAATCTCTCTAATGGTGGTGGATAAAATAAATTTAATTTAATCCGGGTGTAATCTGTAATCCTTCGTTCTTTACCGATGTCTTCTTAAGCCAGTAGCTTCCAAAATACATCACTTAATAAAATCGCTTTAAATCGTTCAAGTATAAGATGTGTGACCGACAATTGAATAGGTTGGTGAAGAGCCCTCAGGGGCCAGCCAAAAATGTTAACTCTATTCTAATCGCTGCTGATGAAGACATTCCACGCATTAGCTATATTTACGCTAAACGTAGTAGTACGTGCTTTAGGGATATAGACGAACGGTCCGTTTGTGGAACTGAATCGGACCATATAAATACGCGGCCGGGTCAGAAGAATTATTATTTTTTGGCAGTTACGATTATGTAGTAATAAGGAGCCTTAAACCGTGAGGTGAGAACCACTGCATGGCAAACGTGACGTTACAATTAATATACATTTTTTAAACAGTAAAGTTGAATAAATCTATCAAAAAGCACCAAAAACAAAAATAAAAAAAAAGGAAAAGGAGAAGGAAAAGGCAAGAAAAGTGATAAAAAAGTACAAAAAAGACAGCGCTGCAAAGTATTTCGTAGAAGCGTTCATTTTTTTAAAATCGAATTCGAAAGTGATATATATTTTATCTCGACTGAAAATGGACGCCAAATTTTGGAACATCATTGTCATGGGTTTCGCTTATATGTTCATTTTTACCGCTTTCCAAACTCTTGGGAATATTGAGAAAAACTTACTTGCCAGTCTATCTGAAGAAGATAAAACTTTCAAGGCCGACGGTTTCATTAGCCTTGCCAGCATTTACGTTGTATTCGCCTTCTCCAATTGGTTGGCACCATCAATTCTAGCAGTTACTGGTCCTAGGATATCAATAATCTCCGCATCGCTATTTTTTTCGCTTTTCACCTTCATTTTTTTTTTCACCTCTACCTGGTTGTTATATACCGTTGGCGTTTTATTGGGTATTGCTGCCGCGTTAATGTGGACGGCTCAAGGATTTATTTTGTCTCGGTGCAGTGATTCGGAAACCATAGCCCGTAACTCGGGCGTCTTTTGGGTAATGTATGAACTTAGTTTCATCTTCGGCAATTTGCTGGTGATCTATGAATTGCGGAACAAAAAACATATCGACGCCAGTGCACGTAGAGAGGTCGTCTGGTTTCTGACTGCTTCCTCAATTATTGGAACCCTGAGTTTATTCGCCATGCGAAGTATTCCCAAAGATATATTCAACTCTGACGAAGAACTACAGCAGCCGGAACTTTCTTTCCTGGGTAGGGCATGGTTGGCTTTTCGAACGGCCGCGCAACTATTCGTAACCCGCGACATGTTGCTCCTAAATGTGACATTTATTTATACAGGCCTGTTGACGACTTTCGTAACCGGCCTTTACGGAGCGATAGTGGGATTTACGAAAAAACTGGCTACTAAAGACATTATCGGGATGGTCGGTATTTGTATTGGTGCTGGTGAAGTGTGTGGAGGTAGCGCTGCAACTTTTTTCGCTCCTAAAATAGTACGATATGCCGTCGATGTTATAGTTCTCGCTGGCTACGGCATGCATATGGTTTCCTTTGCCCTAGTAATGCTGAACTTACCCAATAAAGCTCCTTTCGCTGATACTGACGATGTCTCGGTTATTGATCCGCCACGAGTCTGGATAGCCTTATTGTGCGCTTTTCTTACCGGTGCGGGTGATGCCTGCATTCATGTCCAAGTATATTCGCTGCTGGGTGTCATCTACGCAAATCAATCAGCAGAAGCCTTTGCCATATTCACATTTGTGGATTCGTTGTCGGCATCTATTTCCTTCTTTTACGCGATCACTCTAGGTTTGTGCGGTCAAATAACAATTTTAATGCTCTTTAGCACGTTGGGTTCATTTACAATTTGTTTCTTGAAGTGGAACTTAAAGCGACTGCAGAGCATTAATAGGACGCCGTGAAATATTAAAATTAAGCGCTAAATTGACATGTAAATGATATGAAGAATCATAATATGTAGTAATAATTGAAACAATGGTTTACTTAATTCCGATCAGATAGAGAGTAAAGTGACGATTGAGTTCTGCCTGATTTGTTGAAGCTTGTGCTTGTGCGAAAGAGCGCTTTTCTGTCTACCAATGAATGAACCAATAGATAAACTTGGACCGGGCATATACAGCCATGGACACATGAAGAGCGCAGTTTTCACAATAGTAAATAAATGAAGAGCAAAAGTTTACTTACATTAAAAAGTCTCTTATATTGATACTCGTAACGAAACGCGTACTATTCATGTGTCCCCGGCTGTAAAAAGCACAGCATGTTTCATATTTTACCATAAGCATATCTTAAAATGTATGTAAATCAAGTTCGTTGTGTTCTACTACCTCAAATAACGGTCAACTAAATCTAAGTCGCGCTTCGAAGCGTTGCAATCAGGAGCACAAAGTTCGCTCGTTCTCATAATCTAATGACGGGTATAATTATTACATGAAAGTAAGTTTTAATGACGCACGTTATCGCTTTAGATACCAAAAAGGCACAATTAGCTGGATATTCATAAATTTGCTTCATTTGGTAACGTAATTGGCCGCATTAATAATTGGCTTCGTCGCCCCCCGCCAAAGTGTTTTAATAAGTTTCGAAAAAGACTGCAAAGCGATGAAAATAATAAAAAGAATAAGCAATAATTTCCTAAAGTATAGTAAGACTTTATAGCATTTATTTACCCACAAGACAAATGGACCGTGCATTTCAAAAATGGCCTAAGTCCCGTCGCGCAGAAAATCCTGTTAGAGTGAAATAAGAAAAACGCAACGCATTTCAAGTGGATATAGACAAGGAAGGGGATAAATATTTTAATTTTAAACTAAATGGATTTGGGTTACTTTGAAAAGGAATGCAGATTGTGCGTGTGTGTGTGTGTGTGTGTGTGTGTGTGTAATTGAAAACGTAGTCGAGTCAAATGATTAACTGAGGACCCATCTTATCGTTTATTTTTTTTTTCAATCTTTCTCTTAAACAAACACATCATCAGTCTCGACTGTGTGTAAGCACACGCACACATTTGTACATATACAAAGAAATTAAACTAACGAATTAGCAAATTTGACCAAATAAGAAGACGAAAAAGTAACGAAACAAGTAGAACAAGCGTATAACTTTTGAAAGGAAAGCTTTAAGAGCGCGCATTAAAGCAACTGCAGACTAATTGAACATGCAAATGGACGATAAAACATGCTCCAGGCAAGCAAAAGTCGGAAATTGTGAAAGGATTAAAAATAGTCAAGTAGAAAAAAAGTAGAAAAAAGAAAGAGGAGAGAAATCCCTGAAGACCATAGCAATAATTGTTGCTGTTATTACTGATGTCCTTTCCAATAGAACACAACAAGAGAGAAGTTGGCATCTATGCTTTGGGAGAACAGCAGTGCGATTTGTTCTTTGCATTTTAATTTTTGATTATATCAGTTTTTTGTTTCTCATTTCGAGCTCTTCAATGTGCCAACAAAACTGCACTTTTATCTTACACTGGACACTTACTCTAAAACATACAAAAAAGACTGTTTTTCTTTTACGACCTCATAAATATATCAATAGGTGTAAACATTTTAGCGAACATTTATCCAAACGCGAACTGCGTCTGAAGCGTCTGAAGCCACAAAAACATGCAAGTACCAGCTGTTTCCGTCCGTCATCTTTGCCGCTGCACATTAGCTATGTTCCCTGAATACTCTCATCACACAATTGTTGTAAATTAGAAAATTGTCATTTTTATCATCGGTAGCACACTAGCAAAATGCAACGTTCAGTTACATTGCGTTAAAATAGATGAGAGAAACGTCAATCAATTCAGGTAGTGTTGTGCAACAGCAAATGCAACTTTTTGCTTAACGGCTTAGTTTGCTTTACTTCACAATTTTTCGGAGGTTTGTCTAACCCGATTACGAATTCATGAGGAGNAGAGAGAGAGAGAGAGAGAGAGAGAGAGAGAGAGAGAGAGAGAGAGATCTAGTAATGACCCTAAATAGTATTAACCCTGGCTGCGACTTCTCCAGCTAATACACAAGAATGCTAAGAATCCTAATGGAAATTATTTGGCTGACATTCATTAACGTCTTCAAAGTAATTCGAAAGAAAATACATTCGCAGTAGATTGAGTCGTAGCCATAGCTTCATTATAGCCAACAATAATGTGCAGACTTTCCGACAGAAGTCAAGAGGTCAATCCCAATCTGCTATGGCGAAGTACGTTTTATTTTGAAGGCGTAAGGCGTAAGACATAATGAAAAGTTTTAAAGTTAATTGGCGATGTGTCTTTCGGATAATTAATCCTGCACATGTATAAGTAATTGCATTTGTAAATATAACTACTACTAGGTGTTTACGACAAGAATTCGTTTGTAGTTTCTTTTTTTTTTTTTTTTATTTGAAGTGACTAATGCAAGGGTGACGTTGAAGGGTGGAAATCAAATTAATTAGCAGAAAATTTGAAAAATCTATTTTAACAATATTTTGATCCGTGTTGATAACCGTTTGCTATAGCTTCGCTCTTATCAAATACCAAAATAGGCCATTCGGTAGCACTTAAGCATAGGAAAAAAAAAAACTTAAGCAAATTTAAATATTGTTTTTATTGTATATACATATGTGCATATATATATATATATATATGCAACTGATAACACGTAGCCGGCATATATAAATCTAAGAAATTTTCATTTTTGCTTTAAAACTCTTTCATACGCCATAGATTAAGAAAGTGTTGCTAAACTGGCAAAGGCAATTAAAAGTGTGTGCAAGATTGTGTGCGTCTGTGACAGAAGAGTATAACACAAAACATGTCAGACAGCAAAAGTTAGTAAAACAACAGGGACAAGTTGTTCGTTCCCTTCTTTTTTGGTATCACTTTTAAGTGTGTGTCTATTTGCATGCATCGCATTGCATTGAAGGAAATTCAATAGCAAAAAAAACAAGAAGAAAAATGAAGAAGAAGAAACAAATCCATATGCATGCATATATGTTTTTTTACGCATGCACTGCTAAAATACTTTCTAATAGAATCACTTTAATCCTTCAGAGCTTACCATTGCTTTGCTACAGCTGCCCGTTTGTAACGATGTGGCCACAAATGTGGATAATGCTGTGAAAGCGATTACCGAAGCAAAGCTGAAAAATCCAAATCTCCAATTAGCCGTACTCCCCGAAGGCTTCAATGCGCCGTATGCCCTCGAATATTTTTCGAAATATGCTGAGAAAATACCTGAGGGGCAAACGTGCCAAGTGCTGTCGCAGCTGGCGTACAGTTTGAAAATTTACATAATCGGTGGCAGTATAATTGAGCGTGTCGAGCCAGACAAGTTGTATAACACATGTACAGTGTGGTCTCCATCAGGCAAACTTATAGGTCGTCATCGCAAGGTAGACATAATGAAATGTTAAAATTCAGTTTCCTTTCTAATTATCGGCTGTTTTTGTGATCCGTTTTCCCATTAGATTCATTTGTTTCACATTGACATCGATGTCGAGAATGATGGCGGCGCTTACTTCAATGAAGGCCTAGCTTTAACGGCTGGGAACGACCTCACTGTAGTCGATATAGCCGGCCATAAAGTGGGTCTTGGTATTTGTCACGACAAACGGTTCGAGGAGCTTGCTCGTGCTTATCGCAATCTAGGTAAAGACTGTACCTAGCTAACTAACCTAACCTAACTTGTAACTTTACGGCTATGTCGTCATACTTCCAGGCTGCGAAATGTTAATTTATCCGTCCGCCTTTTGCATTTGCCAGGGTCCCATGCATTGGGAGCTATTGCAGCGCGCTCGTGCCAGCGATAATCAATTATTTGTTGCCACATGTTCACCAGCTCGTGACAACAAATCTGGCTATGTTGCTTATGGCCATTCAATGATTGTCGATCCGTGGGGACGTGTTCAACGTGAAGCCGGCGTCAACCGCCAACTGATAATCGATGATATCGGTAAGTCCATCCGGCTGCCAGTTGCAATATTAAATAAGATTAACTATTTTTATATGTACATGCATATATATATATATATATATATTGCTCTACAGATTTCAATATGGTTGATGCTGTACGCCGCCAAATACCAATATTCGCGCAACGTCGCACCGATATTTATAACACGCAACTCATAAAACAATAACAACAATTATTATCGTTCACATAAGTCGATTTTGAGCGCATTAATGTCCCGGTGTATGTGTGCGCATATGTGCGTATTTGTGAAAAATCATTTCAGATTATTTTGAATACAGATGGCGAACATTACAATAATCATTATCTTTTTATGAATGTCATAAAATTACATTTTTCAATAAAATATTTGCTCGCGTATCCATGTCTGTGTTTTGCTTGAATAGCGGATGTAATTGAAAATTTATCAATTTTATGAATATAAGCTGTTTTTATTCAATGCTTTTCGCATTACAATCATCTCCACACACAATGATGACACAATTACGCACCTGTTTGATATATAAAATCATTCGACTCGGAAAGACTCGTTGCGTGTATTAAAAATAATTAGTGCAAGATTTGAAGGGAAAATTTTGAAATTGTTACGCAACAAATTTCCGGATACCAAGGTATAGGTCTAAATGGCAGACGTATTCCTGCAGGGCTGCTTATGCTTTGAGATAAAGAAATGCTTCTTCAACAAATTGCTGATAGCAATCTTTCATAGCTACGTCCACTATCAAAGTCACACCTGTCACACTTGGAAAGATTGTTCAGATTGTTGATCAGTGAATACACGTCTACATGTATCATAAAAGTATAAATCGTTGATTTGATTAAGTGTTCATTTCGTGGTGTAGCACCGTTTTCATTTAATCTTGTCTGGTCACGCTTGCGCAAACACGCGAGCAAATGCCGACTCTTAGCTCCCTATTTCGTGACCGTTCGAACAACAGAGAACGGAGAACGGGCGAACGGCAAACATGATAAATTCAGCGACGATAACGAATCCATAATTTCCACGCTCTACGCTCTCTCCTGAATGTCTCAATCAAAAGGGAAAATTTAATATATTGCCGTCCCTGCAGTGACGTGCAAAATTATCAGTTTTCGTCCCGCAATCTCTCGCAATACTTCAAATTCTATTCTATTGTTCAATGAACGCTCACATTCAATGAAATTCTCTTCTTTCCTAATCTAGACTTTTTCGTAGAGACGATTGAAGAGCGAAAGCGTACATAAGCCGACAGACAAACCAATGCTTTCCGTACACCATAGCATTATCAAATCGTGAGACTTAATCGTAAACGAAAAGATTTCCACAAATTCTATCCATGAAATGAATGAAATTTTATTTTAAAGTAATCTCTCCCCGTGACTTGTAAGCAGTTCGGAATAAAATTTTAAAGATTACACACTAAAAAGTAGAAAAAGATGCGAATGCAAAAGTAAAATACTTCACAAGCACTAAATTAAAGTCAAAGTTATCAATAGGCAGAAAGCAGCAACAATAACAACAACACGACATAACAGTATATGTGCTTCATTGACTTGAATTAGCTCATGGTAACGTTTACCGTTATCATGCCGTGGGGTTGGTTCTCAGATGCATTATGGAGATTGTTCTGAGACCAACAAAATCATGCGAAACACTCTTCGCACACAATATAAGACTTTTTTCGTTTCTGATAATTCTGGCAAATGTATCGCCATATGCCGCGGAAGCACAATATCGCCCCTATTATCCTCATCAGCATAGAAATATGTCGTACATGCACCGCTTGTCAGAGTTTCACAAACAAGAATTGCACAACATAGCCATACGCTTGGAACATTCAATAGACACCGACAAGTATGTCTGTGATGGTTACTTTGATTACGTATGCGGTCGTAATCGGCCATTATTTTCAATTTTGGGTAAGTACATGCTTATGTGTTGTTTACGAAAGAATACGATGCACATAACCAGTAATGCAAAGAACTGAATAGATTACGAGACGTGGTCGGCACACACATGAAATGAAGACCTTAAAAATGATACCAACAACAACAAAGAGTCAGCCTACTTTGCTTAACGTTACTAAAGGATTAAAGGATAATTGTAACGAGACCTTATTGTACGAGTGTTTTACGTTACATGCTACTATACTGAGTGTTTGATAGGTTTGGGTTGGGATTACTCATAAGTCGTAATTAAATTTTGGTAAATACGTGTTATTTCCCTGAGAGGTCTTTAATGCCACTAACAAGATTTGCTGTTATTAATAACGATTAACCAAATAATGAACAAAACAAATGCAAAACTTTTTCAATTAAAAGAATTTTCAATTGCAAGATAAGTAAGTAGTGTATTATTATGAACAGTGGACTATTTCTGTCAATCAAAATAATGCGGGTCATGCCGAACAATCCTACTGCAGAAAACTGGAAAGCAAGAATTGTGCTAAGCAGTAGTAGTGCAACCATAGAATTCTCAAACTTGTGCACTTACATTTTTTAATATTGTGCAGCTTCGGTTGCGCTACACTGATTTCGTTGTTTAATCAATCGATAAGAATGAGCGCGAAAGTATTTGGATTACGTGAACTGAACCATCAAACAATTCTTGTTTCTGTATGTATTGCTATCTGGAAAATAATAAATTATGAAGGGCCAAGAGCCTTTTTCATTGTAGGTTTACAAGGACCTAGATTAAGGCAGCTCTAAGTTAGCTGCAGTCGACATCCACGCATATAACGTGTGTTAAGCTCGCACATAGTCCCGTCTGAAAGTTATTGTCTCGACAAGGTAAGGCAAACTCCGCTAGTTTACAAGCCGACGCATCCCACGCAGGACGCCATCAACGAAGACGTAGAATTTAGACAAGAAAAACGAAGTAAACCCCTCGACAAAGTACCAAAAACGAAAGCTAAAGAATAACGGAACTTCAAAATATGCTTCAATTTAATCGATATAAAAATGTTGTCAATGTTACAGGTCATCTGCCCCCTTCCGGTGAACTTATACTCCTTCTAAAGCAGCTGCAAGAAGATCATGAGCAATTTGAAGCCAAGGAAAAACTTTTTGATTTCTTTATCTCCTGCAATAGCCTCAAATCTTTGGACGATTGCTATTACGAAGCGTTCGAATACTTCAAGCCTCTGTTTGGATACATTATCACGAAGAAGTATATAAACAGTAGCTCGTATGAAGTCAAAAATTTCGTAGACATATTGGATCGATTTTTAACGAAAGCGAAGAGCACGCAAACCACTTCACGTGATGTGATACGCATTAAATTGGCGACATTGAAGGAGAAATTTCGAATGCCGCAAATTTATTTCAGAGCCAATGATTTAAACTACGAATACCGGGAATTGAGCATCTATCGGAAAAGCTATAAGCATAATATTAAAAATTTAGAATTGTATCGTAAAGCGAACTCGACCTACGAGTATGGCGTGCAGCGTACTATGTTGGACTGGTCTTTGTACTTATATCAGAGCCGTAATAAACCGATGTCGTATTTTTATGCTACACTCAACGTGCATTTATGGATGACTTTATACAATAGCACAGAACGACAGCAGACTTTGGAAGTTGGAGGTCTTCAGCGACTTCTAGAAGTTGGTGAATGCTTGAAATTACCGCAATTTGTTAATGTATTAGATGAGGCCCGTATCTTGGCTGTTGTTTATTTAAAAAGTTTCCGTAACGCCTGGGAAGGCTACAGAGATTGGATTACCGCTAGCACTGAACATCAAGAGATTTACGACGAGGAGAATGAAATCCTCGAGAAATATCGTTTAAATAATAAGAGATTGTTTTTTACGTTATATGCACAAAATTTTTGTGAATTCGGGCGCGATCTGGCCGAGAATGTCTTCTATTTAGGCTTAAAACAAAATCAAGATTTTTTTAAAATTTACTCATGCAATTATAAACCCGAGAGCTTCCTAGACTGCATATGAATAAAACACGTTTTTAAAACACATTTTTAGGAAATGATTTAAATTAATTTTCATTCTCTTTGCCATCCTCGTCGCTATTTAATAAAAAGAATTTTTCGAAATATTCTTGAGCTTCCGTGTGACCATACAAACGCGCCAAGTCAAGACAAGTCAAATCAAACATATCCAGCGCTCTCGTATTAGCACCATACGTTATTAGCAACTCGAAAATGCTGAGACCAGCATTCATAACCACTGCAATAAAACGCACACATATTTGCGAACATAGGACATGAGAGAAGAAGTGATTTTTGAAATTTAATCCGCTTTATTTAACCTACCGGAGCGCATTAATAGTGTCCAACCGCAAGCATCTCTGGCCTCTACGTTGGCACCATTTTCTAAAGCAAATTTCAAAAGCTTTTCTTGATTCGCATCGATAGCCAAATGACAGGCAGTTAAACCGTATACGTCTCTAGCCTCCATATCGGCTTTCAGGTTAAGCAACACACGTGCTACAGATAAACGGCCGTAGTAAAAAGCCACCTGTGTACGGTTAACAGGCAGGGAACAGGAGAAAAAGGAAATTGTGAAAAACAACAATTAATGAAATTTTGTCGACAACAGCCATAGATAAAAACATACAACATTCGACGTCTAATTAAGCGAAGAGAGGCCTAAGCAAGAAACATATAATAAAAAAAATGTGTATTCAATGAACGCAATGCCCATTTTTGTTTGTAACGATGTATGTGCATGATAATAAGCCATTTAAAGCACTTAGCAGAATTTATATTGAATATCTTCCTTTTCGTATTACTTACGTGCAAGGGTGTGCGTTTGTTATCCAAATTGCCGATATGAACACTGGCACCAATTGTTAGCAAATAATCGGCGATGCACGCTTCGCCGTATGCTATGGCATTGCATAGCGGCAAATAGCCATTCGGTCCGGGATATTCAATGAGGTTGGGACGACGGCGCAACAAACGTTTCACCAGAAATTGTTGACTCTTCTTGAGAGCGCGATGCAGAGCCAAGGTCGACGGCAAATCCGCTAAAGTACAAGCCTTCCGAGGGGAAGAAAATATCAGAAAAATTAAAATTTTCTATGAATAATTTTGTGATCTTTATAAAGGCAGCTACCACAATCTCTGGTGACGTATTAATGGTGGCGTAGTGAGATTTACTCACATCGCACTTTAAAGCTTGCACGCGTAACAAATAGCCGAAATTCTCCTCCAAATTGCGAATAACGTAGTTGTCCTTACTCGTCCTGGAAAGGAATTAGTTTAAGCTTAAATTTCATAAAAATTGTTTTTATTTACTGTTCATCACAGCGTACCATCCGATTTTCTCCCATCCTTTGTACTTATGATGTTTCTCAACTTTGTAAACTTCAGCGTCTACCAATAAATTCCATTTGATTGTAGCGCTACTAAATGTTGCATGGATTACTTCCGCATTGAATTCTCTATCATGCTTGTCCCTGTCTTGGCCATTGTATGTCATTTTCCAAATTTTGCATTTAAGGACGTTTCTCTTTTCCGGCTGCTATACCATTTATTGTCAATACAGTGAGCGGAATGTGTTTCCCTTTTTTTCATTTATTCCATTGTCGCAATGCATTCAAGAGCACGACAATACAATTGATTTTCAACAGTAATATCGCGCGCGTCGTTGTTCGTACACCCTCCGTCTCCCGCAGCGAATCGTTACAAATCTTTTTGGTTGGTACTGTTTGTTTTATCTATAAACAATTCCTTTTTTTGTTGCTATGGTACTACGGCTCTTATGTGAGTGCGTGAGTGCGTGATTGCGATTATATAAAATGTATAAATTTTCATTTCGTGGCTTTTCCTTTATGTTCCTTTTTTTATTGATATGACGAAGCATATCTTTAAGGCATGCACTCACAATTCTGCACAATGGATTTTTTACTTTCCCGACTAGCAGCAGCGTTTGCTTAATCACTTTCTTGAGAAATTCATTGTCGCAAATTTATGTACTAAGGAAGACGATGAGATGGATGATAGTCTTGATTTCATCATTGGTCTCCACTTGCAGTGCTACGGTGCATTTGTATCGTGTATAGATGGCTTCGTCCCCTTACCCGCTTTACGAACCAATTTTTAGAACCTGAAAATTAAATTAAAATAAATAAATTAAATAAATAAATTAAAATAAATAAATTAAGTTAGAATTGTTGGACGTTATTAGAAAGTATCTTCTTCCCGTCATATCGCAGTGGTAAACAAGTATTTCGTGCATGGACTTTAGTTATGCGGTAAAAACCCCTTAGAAAAATCCTCTTTTTTCGTATTCATGATTACTTCACATTTAGTGAAAACTCTTCTAGGGTAAAGCAATGAAGAGAGCGAAAGCTCTACCGCATAATCTCAATAATCGCAAAAGATTTCTGTCCGTCATGTACCCATTGATTGCTTGCATGCTTCCATATTTTAAATATTTGGATCAAATTTTAATGTACTATATAATATATAGTCGATGCGATCGGCTCATGCTCTTGTGGCAACTCTATTCACTTCCAGGTAATATTATTTTGAAATGAAGCTTTAAAGCTGTGATAAGAGCGATTCTCTCAGGACTCCAGATTTCTATATATGCATGGAATACAATTGCCCTGGTCGAAGGTTAGAAGGCTAGTGGTCTGGGGAAGAAGCGCCCGACACAAAAGTAAATACATAAAAATATTGAAAGAGCAAAAGGAAAACAAACTATTGCTCGCGGGTTGGAATAAGTCTACAACAGAGTATAATGCTCTGACAAAAAATGTTGTATGCAAACAAAATATGTAATAAAAATTTTACGATTAATAAATTGAAAAATAAAAATGGCGTAAAATATCTGGTCTAGAGGAGGGAGAGCACTTTATGTATTTTAATGGGATTAAATATTTTGCTTATGGAATTCTATGGAGGATGACATCCTTGCAATCGTGTGTTCGGAACGACAAATGTAACCGTAGAACGTGCTATGAACGGCGGATTTGAATGCTTCGCTCCTAGATAATTGCCTATCGGCTTTTTAATGTTACGATTTCAAGTTTTCAGTTCGCAATTTTCTTTTCTCTTCTCTTTCTTCATTTACTTACTGAAGCACTTTGTGTTTTATGTTATTTTAATATGAACTTATCGTACTTTATATTCCACTTGGTTTTATTAAATTTAAAATGCGCGCACCAAGTGCATCCTTCAACAAGTTCATATATGATGTTAAAAGCTTCTCTGGACACTGCTGCGCTATTATAAATAATTTTGTTGCATAAATGCATGAAACGTACAACTCGTTGCACGTTGCATGTTTCAGTTGCTCTACACCGCGTATTTAAATCGGATGGAAGGGGTAATTTCGTATGTCGGTCTATAGTGACGTTTCTATTTTCCATTTCTCTTCACGAACAACAATTCAAAATATGAAGACATATGCTTTTTTCTCATACCTCCAATCTCGTCTTGAATCGCGTTTCAGTTCCATTCGGCACCTCGGCACTATATATATATTCGGCGTAATAAATTCCTGATACAATTTCAGTCATCATTTTTTAAATCATTCATCTTTTAAACGGTGAAGATCGGGGTCGGTAGGGTGTATATTTGAATTAGGATTTGCTCAGACTTACAAATAGTATGCCACTCGAACAACGATCTAATCACGCACTTAATAATATAAACCGTTTCCGTATTGGGGAAACCCCCCTTTGCCCCCCTTTGCCGTCAATGAAAATTCTGCACACACTTTGTTGCAATTGTTTTTTTTTTTGTTCAGTGGGATTTCATTGGCGATTCATATATATATATATATATACCCAACTGCTGTAATATAAAGTGAACTCAGTGAATTGTAAAAAAGCAAAACTTAACTTCAAATAGATTTTCATTCGAGTCTTGCTTCCAGCTTCTACGAAATCTTAAACCTAAGCATCAGAGTATGTTTCAATGTATAAAAGAAAAGTGAAATATCTGCAGATATTAGCCATGAAATCAAAATGCTTTAAACAAAAAAAAAAAGAAGAAAAAAAAGAAAAGTTAAAAATATTTTATTTCGCAAGGAAGAGAAAAAATTCAAGCCGTAAACAATGGAAAGAGAGAAACCACTTAGGGATAGAGCGGTCGGTCATAATCGATAATTAACTGCTCCAGTAGGCATGTGCTCTTAAATCATTCGAACATTAAAGCATTTTATTGCGTTATTGTAATTAAAAGCGTTTCTACTTTCTAAAGCGACATTGATTCGATTGTAGGCTTAATTTTAACGCGACATCCTTAGTAGTAGTCTTGTTTTCTCTTCATCCCTTCTGGCGGCTTTTAAACGGGTGCATGAAACCTCAGGGTTTTTGTTAGCGATTTTAAAAATTATTTTAATAAAAGTTTAATTATTCAATAGATTGTATTAGTGTTATATACGACATGGCGGCTTTTAAAATCTGCAAAAACAAAAGCAAATTATAGAATAAAAGCAAATATGAAACCTTTATATAAATTAAGTGAAGGAATATTTTATATATTCTCGTAATTACCGCCATAAAGTTGGCTAAAGATGCTTCATAAAAACCGGCCTTGATAATGGCTTCACGTTGCGAACGCAGCATTAGCAAGCACAATATGCGACGATGAGATGGCTTCAAATTGTACCAATGAGAAATTTCTACTGAAACACCGACCCTAAGACTCTAAATGAGAAAGAAAACAATGCAATAGCAGAGAACGAAATAGAAATAAAGAAACATTCGCTAGCAAGCAGGAAAGTGCACATGCAACGCAACGAAGGTGTGCACACGCACCTCAAGTTTCAAGATCTCGCCTCCGTAACAATAGATGAATAACTGCAATAAGATTGAGCAAAGGAATAGACAATTTTTTAAAAAGATGTGCTGCGCGTTAATGTGCTGAAAAACTTTCCCATTATTAATGCACTTAGACGTTTACGTGAAATGCACTTACGGTAACCATTTGATAGACTATAACGCAAACTTGCAATGAAGTCATTAGGAATTGTGCGAAAATAATTGGTCGATAAATATCGCGCAATTTAAACGCTAAACTCAATATCTTGTTATGATATCCTATGCAGGCGGATAGGTCTCGTTGCAATTCGCTTTCGGATTTTAAAAAATTGTTCGTTTCAATAACGCTCTGCAAGGCTATAAAGTGCGCCTTCAAATTAATCGTGTATCCTATGAAGAGACCATCTATGGCGACAGCATACGCAATTACCACCAATGTGGTCAAACCCGTGTAAATATAACAAAATTCATAGCCCGGTGTAGATTCAAAGTCAAAAGAAAACCTAAAACTAAGCATTAGTAAAATTCTGAATCGATTCTGTGTTCGCAAAACCGATATTTACCGCATCGGCATCGGTAGCTCGAATGGGACATCCACACCTTTCAACTTTGACCAAATAATCTTCAAAATGGGTGCGGTCATAAAGTACCCGCCGGTACAGCAACACGAGTTAAAATACATTCTCGTTAAGTTTCTCGCATAGCCGTTGTCACGTTTTAATTTCGCTTTAGTTTCCGCGTTTTGCACTGCAAAAGCAAACAAAAACTAAATTATATTCGGGCCTTAGAAGCAAACTGCGAAAGGAGCGAAAATGTATTCCGTTAAAAGTTTGCTATTGTTTGTATGCGTGTATGTTGTAGTCGCTTTCGGAATAATTTTCTGAATCGATCGATATAATAAAAGGTGGACCTATCTCAAATCCTTCTACATGTTGCGTATATCCGTACAAACTTTTGTATATATACACCCTTGCACCCCAATGGGTGTAGGATATCAAAGATAGGAAAAGTCTTTGGATAGAACAATAGTTTCAGAGAAAATTGAAGTAAATAAAATTGAGCAATAAAATGTTTCAGAATCAATTGTCTGTCTTCGCTACGAGCTACGAGTCTATGACCCATATTTTCACCAAGCTTCCGACTTTACTCAATTTCTTTCAATTTTTAAGATCCTGTTTTTGGGAAATGATCAAAAAGAATGATTTGAGGAAAATGCCTTGGAGTGCATTGATTAGTTGTCCCTAAGTCAATTCATGAAAATTGCTCTTTCTCGCATGCAACACATCGGAATGTCGCGAATGACGACCCACAGAAGTCCTGTATAAATACTGAGACTAATGAATAAACATTTCAGTCCCAGATAGTCGTGTTAATCGAACAAAAAAAAAAAAAAGAAGAAATTAAAATCAATTTTTCTACTCCAAACAAGACCTTAACTCAAGGACACGGAAGATATAAACTGCAGAGTCTCTGAAGTGTTTACCTACGCATTGCATATATTTTTTGAAAAAATTAATCTAACTGCACCCTTTCCTTTGCACCCAACCACGGAGTGTTTCTTGTTCACGTCTTACTATTTTTTGATTACAAACGTAGTACCTTCGTAGTACATTTCCTCCAGTTTCTCCATCAATGCCGCAAACTCCCATTTATAAAGAAGAAATGTTATTATCTTAACGGTGGTCAGTATGTTGGTGAAGCATATGCTAAGACTTGCCGTTGCCAACTCCACATGGTCGACATAATAAATTGTGTAATTTATCATTGGCACTTGGGCCGACACGACGAGGAACAGGCATAGTATGTATTTGTATGTACCTCTTGTACTGTGCCACCGCCACCGCCGGCTTTGTATGCCGTGTGATCTATCACGTACAAAATTATGCCCCATTACACGCAAACAAAACCTTTGTCGTTCAAATAAGTCAATCATGTTCAATTTAGACAACTTTCACGTACAATAAACCCGCTAAAGAATTTGTTGCGTTCTCTTTCGCTGTCGCCGGTATATCAACTATTCCTTTCCCAGTTTGTCATTGAGACACAATACTTGTTGTGATTGAAAGCTAAGTATTTATTGTTTGATTAATTACGTGTTTCGTTGCTGCTCTAAAGCCAGTGATTATTATCATCAAATTGACAGTTAGAGGTTTATGAAAATAAAACGTTTGAATTGTTTGTTGTTAATTTAGTGGTCGTCAGCACATTCGCCTACGACGATAAAATAATACCTAAAAAAAAAAAAGTGTGTAATTAAAATTCCAACCGTTATTCCAAATTTTTTCACACTAATTATTGGCAGCTCCTGTGGTCGTGTTGTTACCTCTTACACAACATACCGCTTGCAAATGAGTTTTTACGTTCTCTACGGGAGCATATTTTTCGTTGAAGAATACAAGAAACAAATAAACTACGAAATATGATGATTGAGTAGCATATGCTAATTAGACATCAGGTAAACTATTGAAAGCGTTGCTTAGTCAAATTGAAGAAAAGCTGAGAGACTTGTATTATATAAGAACAAATCCAACAAAACCCAAACAAAGACACATATTAAGTACTTTTCTATCGAATTGATAAAATTGGAGGCAAATAATCATTGCGTACACCCGTAGTGGAAGTCCCACCAATCCTTCCATTACTATTGTGCTGTGAGCTATGATCCAGAGAACCTACAATTGAAACTATCGGAGCCGTGCCTTCGTCACTAACGCGACCGGTGCTGTCACCTAGAGCCTCGAATTTAGTTTTAATATACTCTTGGGCATTAGCAGCTTCCTCATCCGTTTTGTATTTAATGAAAACAACTTGTGGTTTCGTCGTAGTCGTGGGTTGTTCTAAAATTTCCGCATGTATTTCGGCCGCTTCCGCTTTCTTGTTTAAAACATAAATAATGGTCTTCTCTTCATGGGAAGCGGGACTAATCTTAACGGCCGTCTTACGATTAGATACTGACGGACTTTTAATAAACACAATATTATAATGTTTCTTCGCCGGACCCAACGTAATGTGTTTCTCCCGATACTCTTCGTCCGCATCCTCGGGAGCCGCATGGATGAAAAAATGTTTGGTGATAACAGTGGATGGTTGCTGTTGTTGTAGATATTGATGATTGGCGAAGTTCTGAGCGCCAAGTGCACCGTTAACATCCCAGTTATTGTTCAAAGATGAGCCATCGAAGCGCTCTAACCCCTCTTTACGCATATTGTCATTGTAGCTCTCGACTTTAGCTGAGACAATCGCACATAAACATAAAACCTAAAATGTTATGTTTTAGCGAAAAGTGTTTACTTTCCCATAATAAAACTCACGACTATTGCCTCCATTTGGGGGGAACTTTTCTTTAAACGATTTCAATATTCAGCGACTTCTTTTTCATCAAAGATCTTCATTCAGTTTTATCTTTAAAACTGTTACTCGATAACGAATTCGTGCATTTTTTATAGTAAAATAATGCGGCCATCACTAATGGCAGGTGAAGATTGATTTCTCATTTTTCCATCTTTTCAAAAAGACATACACACACAGACGCGAGCGGGCATGCACACTATATATAATATATCCACTAATCCACAAATAAAATTTTACTAAAATTTGTCTATAAAAATCCACACGAACATTTTTGACTCTAGTAACCGTAAATGTCGTTTTTTTTGCTTCTTTAAAGCGTTGCTCCCAAAACACAGTTAGAGAAGATGTCGTAATTTTTATATAATTATGGGGTCATTAACGATTGTCGATTGTATTACGAGAGTAAAACTACATCATCAAGCATAACATCAAACACTTATGAAGGAGACATGCGGTCTATTTGTGTAACTTTTACGAATTTTGTTAAAAAAGAATTACGATAAACAGTAGGGCGTCCTTCAGGGGGCAGAAGTCTTTACGAAATTGTACATAAAAGTCAACCTATGCGGAGAATTGTGTAGCTGTTGAACTGCAAAACCGTTAAAACAGCTATAAGCCTCAGCCCAAAAGGGTTTGATGGGAAGGTGGCTATGCTAACTGAAACTGTGTCTGTGGACAGCCTAGGAAGTGAAATAATTGTAAAACAATCTGATGTTCCTTGAACACCTAACAATCAACCTCAACTCTAGAGCAGACACGCATCACGGATCGAACATAATGCCATAGTATCACCAAATTGAGTGTCTTCCAATTGCAACGCAAACTTATTGCTATAATGAAAATAAATGAAAATAGAACGAGAAATCTGTTTACGCTTCTCTGTTAATGTATTCACGCAGAACTCGATCAATATTTATGGTTTAACCAAAGCCTACGATTGTCTGGTTGGGGAAATTTATGTCATGATGACATCTGTAGTTTAGACTTTAATTTAACGATGAAAACTTGAAAGTTATTAAAAAGCTTTACATTCCATCCACTCAAGTTTTCGCAAAGCTTTAGTAAACTTCAGGTTTCCGTATCCGCTTGAATGCTTACAAAAATTCAAATCTATCCGAAATTTGATGAAAGTTTTCTTTCAATAGCTTTTAAGGGGCTTTTAATTGAATAAATGATTGCCAAGTGCGATGCGGTTTACCTTTTTAATGAACTTATAATTAAATAAATAAAAGTGAGGGAAATTGCATTAACACTGAAGCGAAATCATGGACAAAATATTTTGCAGCTAAAGTCGGTCGAATCATTGCGAACTGTTTACCACAAACTCCAGACAAGATCAGAGTAACGAACAATTGAGTTATTGTTATAGCGAAGGTTCGTATGTTATACGTTTCCAGAAGTCTCGGATCGTCGGATCGTAAATCATAAAAACTTGAGTCTCTTCACTGATTAAACCTTTGGATCGATTTGATGAATCCGGCTTATTTTCAATAACGCCAAGAGACACGTACAAACAAAAGTACAAACAACACGTGTGTTTTATAGATCGAGGGGAATCTTCGTGAGTTACAAAATGACATAGCTCGTGTGGCACTTACCTATGTGTGAAGTAGTCACAATGAACTAAATGGAAGGAAAAATGGGAAATTTCTCTGCAATACAAACAAGAATTCTTCTATTCAGTGACCATAGATCATATTACCGCGACTTTTAGGAGAATATAAAATTTGGACTTTTTTTTTTACGCACCATAGCTAATGCCAAAAGTATATAAGAGATTATTCACCCCGATCGAAAGCGCATTCGATGAATTAACTGATACGGAATGGACTAGTCCACGAGTTATGGGATTACTTTGTTCAAGAGACCGATCTTGTGCTTGTTACCCTTGCTTCTGTTATTTTTGTTTGTTAGTCATCTCAAAACTATTCGATCTCTTGCGGCTTACGATATCAACCTTTGTGGCAATGAATGAAAAAGACGACAACATTTTACGTTTCTTGCCCTTTTTTACGCGTGCTACACTCATTGATAGACCCAGCATAAGTAACTAGTGTTAGCGATGGCGGCGAATGCTTTAAGAGGCGAAAATTCATTAAACGAATAAAAATAGCGAACCGAAGCCTAGCAGAGAGCCTCTTTTAAGACTTACAATTTCCATATGCACTCACCCAGTGCAAGTGCGCCGTTGCATGTTTGACCCGAAATATGTTCTTGTTCGTCTGTTAGCATCGCACCATTTCAAAGTATTATATTTTTCTCGTGTTAAATTAATTGCATTTTGGAAACTCATTTACTTGTCCATTAAGCATACCTTTTTTTGCGAGTAATAAGCAATGTAAGTCTTCTACGTGTGCGGGCTGTAATAAAATCTTTTGCAGCGATTAAATATCAACCAAAGGAAAAACATTAAAAAGCCGCAAACTTGGCATCGCGCATTAGTGAAATTTTGGCATTCCATTGAACATTTAATCATAAAAATAAAATCAAAAAAATGACGGATGGTAAGCCTTTAAACACACACATATAAGCATTTTATTCATTTCTCAAACGGTGCAATCATTAGGTTATTTTTGTACTAGAAGAAGAGCACTTCACTGTCCAAAGCATATCGTCAGGGTTTACATTCTCTGCCGAGCAATAATTCATCCACTCCGCAGCGTTGTATGCGATAATTAATTTCGTGATAATTAATCGTTCCGCCAAACACTTTTTGCAAACGATTCGATAACATCCATACCTCTTCTTTACCAGCGGGATTACGTCTAACTTTGAGACCAGCGACAAATTGTAGCGTATGAGGATTCTCTGCCCACACTATTCTGTTCGGGGATACGTAAGGCGTGCGTATATTCCAGCCAACAATGGCAATGGGATTCATAAAGCCGCATAATAGGAAACCATGCGAAGTCATAGCCGAAGCGGCACATTGCACCCCACGTTTTCCTACTAATATAAATTCTTGAATCGATGAAGCCACCCCGTCATGCCAAAGAGTGTCATTGTTTACCACGTCCAGGGGAACGGCAATCTGCGCATCATTCGATAAGGAATGAAAGAATAACATTCTTCTTAAGCCCAGGCCATGTGGTGTGGCCGTTAAACCGAAAACTCCATCAGTTAACTCAAAGCTTTCCCCCGCTAAAGTAAGCGTGCCAAAGTCCGGATCGGGTATAGTGTATTTGTTTTCAATACGCCACGATTTGGCCCTTTGAACGTCGTAAACAACCAGACCATAGCCCAGCGCATCGGCCATATAAACAAAAGCTTGCTTACATTGACCGAAAGGTGGATTGTCAACGATGTCAACCAATGGGGTAACAAAGCGACTTGTGCTCACACGAAACACATCCTCCGGTAAACGATAACGATGAACTAATTTCCCCGTTGGCAAATCCAAAACAACTATTTGGGGCGCACAGTGTTGCACGAAATTGATTTCGCCGCTATCCAACACCCACATGCGATTGCACGAATCTATCTGAAACGAGTTGGACTAAATCAATTAAAGAATCTCCCAAGTCGCGGGACTTAAACGGCATATAAGCACTTGTGTGTGTGTGTGTGTAATTTTTATGTTTGTTTGTTGAAAAAATGATGTAAATGGGCGAGCTGTTGAAGGCGTCTGTGCAAGCCGCTAAAGACATTTGCTGGGAAACTGACGAAAACTTGTGACAAAGTGTTGTGTGTGGCCTAATGGGATATCTAAAGTGATTCTGTTTCTGATTGGTTGCTCAACGACTACACTAGATCTAAATAAAGGGAAGCTTCGTGTCACAAATTATGAGAGCGTCACTAATCTATTTAGTTGATAAGCTAACTGCTAATTGCTAACTTTAACCGTCTTGAGATAACATGTTCACACGCACATCTTAGAGGCCTCGAAGGACACAGCAATTGGACTCACAGACCGTCTATCGCTAGGTTATTATTAGGGATTAGGGATAAGCAGTCGAAGGATAAGAAAATTGATAAAATACTTTTTGCATGCATGCATGCGTGCATGCTACGTAAGCATCGAAATTGTAAAATATAATAACAATCATATCCTTCGCATGATAAGTTAATAACAATAAAAGTAGAAATGATCAGACGGGAAATGAAAATTATGTTATTGCTACGATCGTAAAACGAAGGCATAGGCAATGAATGATAAACAAACAAAAACCTAAAATGTATATCAAGTGCACTCACTAGCACACTCTTACGCACATTTGCGTTTAGCAAAAGCGTTGCCCAAAATGCAATAATTAAATAATTTTACAATGATTGCAGCTAAATAAGTTCAAAGGCATTCTATACTTAGATTAAAAAAAAAATTAGCAAACAATAATCGCTAATTAAGGTGGAAATAGAACGTTTGGCTTAACATATATTATAACAATAATCGCCTAATCCGGATTGTATAATACTTGTTAGATGAAAAGATTCGAATATTAAAAAAAAAGAGTTTAAAACAAGTTAAGTCACCTGTATACGGTACACCGAAGTGATGCCATTGCAATCCTGTCCGTGCGAATTGTGCCAGTAATAGTTCGGGAAGGCGACAAATTCGGTCCCGTTAGGTCGTAATACATTTGTTAACAAAGCCAACGAGTATGGCACACCACTGCCAAATCGCGGCATAGTCACGAAAATATACGGCTCAGCAAATTCATCTGAAGAATTTTATCCATAAAAAACAATTATTTACTATAATCAGTGTGACGGTCATAATCTAATGTCTTAATCTAAGATGATTACTTGGGAAATAGACGTCCACGTCGATCGGCACAGGAACGTCAGGATTGTATTTACCGGTAGCTAGAGCGGATAAACGCTCTTCTTCTGAGGGGAACGCAAACTCGACATTGCATGCCTCGTAAACTGGCACAAGATTTTTATATGGCGGCCGATGAAAAATTCTTTCCAAGCCGGGTTCGTTTTCCAATACGTCCACTTGTTGTGAGAAAGTAGAACTAAAAGTCATACCATAAACCAGCAGCACTTGAAAGGCTATGACTATGCATAACAACATCTTGGCAACGAGTAAAAGCACAAAATCAATTCACTTATAATTTTTTGTTGTTTTTAAATTGTGTGATCTGTTTCTTTCTCTTAATTAACGGTTTTTCTGTTTGCGTTTCTTTCGAACTTTAAATCATCAAATAAGAAATTTCTAAAGTAATCTTTGCTTTGCAAAACCTTTTTTCCCCCGTTAATTGATTAATGAAGCGTTTCGCGCTCCAGAGAGTTTGAAGTTTTGAAACTCACTTTGATTAATGCACTTAGAGGCATTTATTCACGTTATTATATATAAAAGCGATTGCCTTTTAAAAATCTATAGACGAGGAAATGTCACTCTCTTTAATTTTTCTTCAATTAATTAATGTTTAATTAACGTGCTCAAGACCTAATTATGGCCTCACAACGGTTTGATTAATAAATGTTTCTCAACTGCCAAACGAAAAATAACTGAATGCAGCGACTTAAACTGTTTAATTCGTGCCTGCTATTTTTTAATGAATTTAAAGAAACCGTCGCGATGACGTTTAAACATATATCACATATTTATGTAGTTATTGGTATTGTTATCGCTGTTGCTATCGCCGTTGCTATTGCTGTTGCCGCTGCTTTCATTCATTTAGCATTTATGTACAAGTCTTCGGATTGTTCTTCCCTAACAGGTTTGCATTTTCTCTCAACATTTAAATATTTATTCATTCTTTCTTCCTTTTTTTTTTCAATCTTAACGTATAATTTAGTCAAAATTATTTTCGAATAATTTAAATTAAATTAGATATGATCTAGTTGTTTAGTATTGAGACAACAGCAGCAAAGTTTTATATAATCTCATATTTTGTTTTTAAGTGTGCGCGTAAAATATGCAAGAAAATGTTTCACGCACGGCACATTTGTCCAACATACGGCACGCGACTACAAGGCACTAGCCGCCCTATGGCATTAGCACGGGAAACGAATAAAAGTGAAATAACTGAAAAGTAACATTTAACCTGCATTTCGATCAATGACTCTTTATGTCCTGAGTAAATTGTGACCATTGTATCGTGCACCCCGTATAGACAAGCGTCACTATGCGACACTATGTGATAGCAAGAATAGCCGAGCAACAGTGCAGGAGAGTTTGCTTTAGCGGTGAGTGCTTAGTCAGTAAAGGCATAACTAGACCGCCATCACACCTTTCTATTGCTTTGCGTTTCTTCTCTTCGCTCTCTGACAGTCACAGTATTGTACGAACAGGAGACATCCCCTGAGTGATTGCCAATATTTACAAATAAAAGAGGAAATCAGAAAAATCACGGACCAGAAAATATAGACGAGAGATATAAATACTCGCCCTATCGACAAATGTGGCCGCAGGTAAGCATTCAATTAAATGATCTTTTCACTTGGCCGAAACACTGGTGGATTGAACCAACCCCCGCACTGCCTGGTTGCAAGCTAATATACCGCTTTTGGAGGCATTAACAAGTACTGCTGCTTACAAAGCTGAAAGAATGGAAAGTTCATAATCTGTAACCGGATAATATTGGACAAACCGGATGACGATGTTTGACATGATCATAGAGTCGTTTGAATAAAAAGTTCAAGTTTTCATAGCTGTGTCCGTATTGATCCGTATGGCAGTAGATAAACTAATTCAATTATATCGTTTGAACCAATCGTATATAAGTCTGAGAGACCTAAGAGAATATAAATATATTTTTAAATGATTTTCTATTCAAAGTCATGTCCGTCTATTCGTTCATCAATTTTCGACTATTTTTTCATCAATCTGCTCCTCCTTTCCTCCGGTTAACTGCTAAAAATACCATCATTCGTTGCTCGTACGCTAAATGCAATCGATCTAACAAACAACTGTGAAATTTTTTATTTCAAAATTCTAAGCCAAAGACGACTTACGCACTTCTACTTCCTTAAGGAATAAGATGTTCCATATAAATCTAGATCTGTCTTTCTGCAGCTGCCAAGTATTGTGTTTATATCACATGTAAGATTGATTTCAAATAAAATTTTATATACGCAGCCGTAAAGATCTACTCTCTACTTAAATGCGTAGCAAAGTAAGAAAAAAAAACAGGTAAGCGAATAATGTTTGGCTATAGCCGACTATTTTATACCGGTCATGATTTCTTAAAAGAAATACAACAAAAAAGATGAAATTTTAATATTGGGTGGATGTGGCCGACTATTTGTTCATTCTTGCACACATAGTGTAGCATATTAGCAAAACGTAGCCTATGAGTACTAAGCTTGAAAACAGCGGTGTTATCGTTTTATGTTAAACAGTGGATGTGATCTTTGCGATACGAAGCTGCATGTATGGGAACTTCCATTGCTTATGACAAAACTAAAAGTGACCTCTACGGCGGAGAGAATGTTTTTCCTAGAACACCATTCAATACATAGACAGACAGACAAGCTGCTGCACTAATGGACGCACGTACTTAGGTGGATTCAAAATGTAACATCGATGGATGTTACAAACCATGTTTGGACCAATGAATACACTCTGATCCGCCTATGTTGGGTATAAGAAATGTTAACCAGAATGTGGATATCTCGTAGGGTATTACACGAAGAGTCAAGTTTCAAATGCGCGATTGCTTGCTACGAGTTAACTTAAGTAAGTGTCAGTACAATGACTCGCTGAGCAAGGTCATGGCTTTGGAGTTTCGCTTTTACCTGCTCTTTTCGCTCTTGCTGCTAAAGTTATTCGTCTTAAAATCAGATTCCTGTTGCGTTTTATTGCGCTCACATTTTTTTCCCAACCATTTTTTTTTTTTCTTTTTGGTTTTTGTGTTCATTTCTATACAATGATTTAATGACTGCTCGTTATGATGCACAGGTGAAATAATGAGAATATCATCTTATCACATCATCTTATCTGCTCGAAAGTTCATTTTGTGTAGATAGATATTTTTGCATAATTTCGTATTGTTTTTAAGTCAAAATTTAAACTAAAGCAAAACAAACCAAATATCAGTTAAACAATAACTGATTATTTTAAAAGATTTGATAAATATTATTGATATAAAATCGACAATCATTCGACGTTCTACGTTTTATGCTAAGAGGCAATCGATTGAATGATTTCATTGCATTTACGAGCAAACTATTTAAAATAATAAGAGTCTTAAAGAAATTTGTTAATCCAACAGAAAGGTCGTCATTTTATTTATAAATATAATTAAAAATAATTTTTATGCATGAAGTCATTAAAGAATATTCATTTCAACTATCTATCCAAACGTCGTTTCAATATGCGGTAATTCACTTCATCGCTGTTCACAGTGCCGCTCGCTATTCTCTGTAAATAGTTTTACAAACAACGAAAACGTAAACCTCTCTGCATTACAAGCCGCTGATCGCAGTTTAGCAAAATGAAATTTCATTTACCTGAAAACGGTTAGATAACATCCACAATTCGTCTTGATTTTCTTTATTTTTAATGACTTTCAAGCCGCCTACAAACTCAAGGTGTTCTCTCCTTATCGCTAATTTTTCTATCGTATTCGCTTTAATATCCCATGCTAGCAATTCAATGGGATTGAATGTCACGCAATACCAAATACCTTTGCTGTCAATAGCCGACGGGACGCAAGGACTACTACGTTTGGCAATGGGCTTAAATTCATCGCCTGCGGCCTCTCTATTTTCAGCGAACAATGTGCTGTTATTGATAATTTGTAAAGGGACAGCGTACTCAGTTATACTGGCCATTGGATGGAAATACAAATACTGCTCGTCAAAGCTTAGGCCAATAATGCCATCCATTAGATTAAAACGTTGGCCGGCCACAGTGTGCGTGCCGAAATCCGGATCCGGGTACATAAACTTATTTTCCACTCGCCATGCTACACCTTTTCCGTAATCGTATACGACCAAGCCATGATGATCGGTGTCGGCTACATATAAGATGGCATCCTGGCATTTGCCAGCTGGTGGAGGATCGTTTACTTGCACCACATTGGTGACAAACAAAGACGCAGAAGCTGTAAACAATGAATTATTAAAACGAAAGCGATGCACTAATTCATCGTTTCTCAGATCGAATAATAACAGCTGCGGTGGACATTTAAACTCGTCCGACGCCATACCGGAATCAAGAACCCACAATTGTTCGCATTCAGTTATCTGAGAAAAAATAAAGTACACAATAGCGGCAGACAGAAGAGAAATTTTTGCATTATAATCAACCTACGGCTGTCCTAAATGCTGAACTTATTTTATCACAATCCCATTTATCGTCACCGCGATTGTGCCATTCATAGCTTGGATATGCCTCAATACTAGAATTATCGCGAATCGAGGCTAAAGTGTAGGGAACACCCATCCCAAATCGGGGTGTGGTAACAAATACTTTTAGATCTCCAGCCTCTAAAATAATAATTTAGTTTTCATTCCTGCGAAGTCTTTCCCTATGTCACAAACTGATTACGTACGATTGTAATAGGGCTGCACATCTACCGGTACCCCAGTGCCTGGCACAAAACTTTGATCACCCAAAGCTGCTTGTAGCACATTTTCGTTGGGGAAAGCATAATCCAATTGATTCCATTGATACAACACTTCTGGAAATTGTTGCTGATAATGCGGAATATTTTTATAACGTGCTGATGACGCGCTTGCATAAAACACAATTAACGTTTCAACGATGAATAGCAGTTTCATGACCATAACCTTTTCGTTTTATATAGAATATCTGTAAAGAAATATTTTTGTGCACGATAATGTGGATTGTTGACCTTCGCAAATAATGAAAGCCTGTTTATTTATAAAAAGGATAAGGAAAACGTTGTCCGCTTAGGAGGTGCAAGGAGGAGGAACTTGTCCTAATATGTTGCCAGACAGCGCATTTTACCGCTAGGGGTAAACGCTCTACTCATTGCAGCGAGCAAGCGAGGGAGCGAGCGAGTTCATAATCCACGGCGACCGACTCTACTTCACATCTCATAAACCGGCCCTTGGTCTTAACAATGCCCCATTTTGCACTTTTACTTTGGATCGTTCTTCAACTAAATTCCTCATAAGTGAAACCTATCGTCGTTGCAGCTCAACTGAATGTTCAAGAGAAGGCTACGTTCATTTTGTCTGTCTCCCTGGCTGACTGTTGTTACTGCTGTTAGCATCTTTGAAAATTCAAAGGCTCTTATAAATTAGAGCTTACGAGCTCAAGGAGATTTCGGACTTTCGAATGTATGAACCCGCAAGACTTTGTAAATTCGCTTGAAATACTTTGCTCTCGATAGCTTCTTAAGAGCACTGAAGCAAGAGCTAATCAACATAAAGCATCGCCTCACATATTTTTTTTTTTTAAGTTCTAACAATCCACTCATCGTGATCTAAAAGTAAAAATGGAACGAGTTTCAGTTATTTGGCGACTATAAATGAATCTCTGGACGAGTCAAGTGACTTAGGCGACTTAGTCTTTTGAATGTTTGAATGTTTGTATTTGTGACACTTGAGTTTTCTGTCGCGATGCGCGATGAATTGAGAATTATAGGACGGACGATGCTGGTTCCAAGCCAGACTCCTTGGCTGGTCGAGAATATTCGCTTTGCTCCGATGGTGGATAAGAAAATGGAAAGCGAAGAAAATTTGCAACATATGATAATAGTGAGCACCTGCACAACTTCAAAACTCATAAGTGGATTTTTACAAACGCACTCGCATTCGTATGGCGATATTCCTGTCTTACCGGATAGATCGCGTAGAAATTCTTTCTTTTAGAAAAACGTTTAAAATTAATTTTTTAATTTTTATTTTATCCGTGCTTTCGTTTTATTCGTTCGAAACTTTGTTTTATTATTAAACGAGATTATGTGCTTCTTTTTCAATTTCTTTTCAATTAATTCATTCCCGCTTGACTTTTAATCGAACACTAACATCGCTTTGATTTTATGAATCACTATATATAATCATTATTTGAACATCTTCTTATTATTATTTTGCTCCTTTCGTACGTTTTCGATATAAATGTATTTGTAGTTCGACCATACGGTTTAATTTCAATACGAATACCTTTACGAATATCTTGTGGAGACCAACAGAACAAAAACTTAATATGTATTTATTTCTGTAGTATCCCGAAGCTGCTAAAAGATGCGATAGTGTTGTGTTCAATAGCTATAGGTGGGCTTCCTTGCGCTGCAAAATTAAGTAAACGAATAAAAGAATCAATGCGCGACACCTTAAATACAAAACTTTACAATCCCATCCCAGCTCATAATTTGCACTAAGTAAACAGTAAATTGAAAAGAAAACAATTATCATAAAATAGTGTAGTTTATTTTACAGGAAAACAACAACAACAACAACTATTCCTCTTATGAATATTCTCTCGTTTCAAAAACACTACAACTGCAATAATAAAAAAGCTTTAAAAATTACTATATGAATAATTACCGGAGGGTGGAGTACACTTAAGTTGTCGTTTTGCTCGTTGCAATCAGACGTGATTTTCAACACAATTATGTTAATTATGCCCGTATAATTATGGGCATATCAATCTACCAAAAGGTGTAACTGTCACATCCCACTTTCGTCTACACGATCTCATTGAAAATCTACATCAAACTTTGGATTCTTCCTCCGAATATTGCAACCAGATTTCTTCAGTTACTAGATGCTCAACTAGAGAATAACTAACATGCTCGAGCTTTATCACTAGTAATGAAACAGATAAATTTTACCATTTTTTCCCTTTCCAAGCTAAGCCGACGATGGCATCATTCTAAAGAATCATTAAATAACTTCGAATCAATGTGGCAACGTCCGGCCAAATCGTCCCTTGTTACCACCTCTACAGAGGAGAGGGGAGTGCAAGTGTTTTGTGAGCAAAAAGCACATAAGTCATTAAAATTCCACAAACACGGAAGACTATTAAGCGTCATCTTTCCCAAGAGTAGTTGAAAAAGTACACACATGTAAAGTTTTATGTTTTTAAAACGTGATGAACTCTTATTATTCAAAAATATCCAACGAATTTCAACGAATTTCAAGTAATTTAAAATATATATGTTCTCAATTTGTATATATGATCTTTCAAATGGCTTATGAATTAATCATAAAATTATCGATTAGCAATTTTAGGAAATCGTCACTTGTCGACGCTAGGTAATTAATCACACAGACAATCTATTACGAATTGCATAAATTTTATTTACAATTCTTCTTTTCTTTCTTCCTTTCTCTCTCTCTCTCTTTCTCGAAACCTCACTATCGTCGATTGAAGAGACAATTATAAAAATTTCATCTTATCAGTAGTGCGCCTAGGTTTGGGAAAACGTATAAACAAGTACGTGTGTGCATTTGCATTTGGTGTATGGTTTGGTTTTTCCCACTAACACTTGCAAACAAAATTCAAATTTAAAATCAAAGCCACTTAATTATGATTTTATTCAACTTTAATATAGAAAAGAATAATCATTTAATATATAAAAGAATAATCCGTTTGTAGACAGGGATACCGCTCAAATATGCCAAAAGATCTGCATATATGTCTACCTTCCGAAGACAGACTTCCTAATAAAAGACTGATGCAAATGTTTCGGCAGTGGCCAATCTGAACAAGCAGCAGTACATGTTGCTTGACTTTGTGTTGGACGAGCCACATTCGACCATTTTCTGACCCCGTCATCGACAATTTCATACTTAGTGAGCTTCTTCGATCAACGCCGTAGATGAATATTTTGAAAAGTTTGCGGCAACAATTTCAAGAATATGTTTATTATTATTATTGGTTTAGCCAGAGAAATAAATTCGAAGACTAAATATAGAGAGAGAGAGAGAGAGAGAGAAGTAAAGAATTAATGGAAAAATTGTCTTTACCTTCAGCAGGAGTATGCTGAAGAACAGACAGAATTGCTTCTATCAAAACTGATTACTTGATGCGATTTTGCTATTGAGGCGGGACATGTCTAAATGGGTCATCTAAGGCGTGAACGTAAGGCGTCAACGAAAACTCTGATAAAGTTTCATGTGTGTTTGAAAAGGGACTTCTCATCCATAATAAACAAATTATTATTCGTTCTTGGCCGCCTTCGATATTGACCTCTTTTTACGTTTGATCAGTAAATTCTAATTTAGAAGACTAAGTCTAAGCTAAGAAAATATCAAGTCATTTGGAGTTTACGAGAATCACTTTCACCAAACTCTGATTAAAATTTCGCATGCGAACATTAATATTACTTTTAAAACACCTTAATTAAAATAACAAAGTTAATTAAAATTATTGTCAAAACGAACCAAATTTATGAACATTTAAATTGTGATTATCAGATAATTAATTAATGATCAGATAATTAAACTGACGAATATTTGAACCTGAACGTTGTAATTGAAAACGTGCTGGAAAGAACTTAATGTAATAATAAAATTTGAGTTATCACATGCGCACACACAAAGCAACACACATCTAAGTTGGAGAGTTGCAGCTCTATTGATCTTTCGCGACAAACGTGTTTACGAAGCGAGACACACGCAAGTGCAAGTAAGACACATGTAAAGGTGTTCTCCGAATTAATCATTTAGCACCGTTTCCAGTTACGATTTCATTTGGAAAGTCCTTAAGTCGTTGATGAATGATATCGTTGCCGAAAATCCACCTTCTAAAGCATAAGATTGAAAAGAAGACGCTTAGGACTGAAACTAAATTTTCAATTATTCTCCCAATTAAGCTGAGCCAACTCTTATGCTCTCAATGTTGACTTTTCTCGCTTCGTATGTGCATGTGTGAGAAAAACCAAATTTAGTCTTTTTACAATTAAATCTGAACGCCAAAAAATATTCAACTGTTTTTGAAGATTTATAAACAATTTACACCGATTGTCGACTAATTTTCTACATTTCGTTCTCTTGTGTGGGTTAACAGAAGTCGTAAAGTGATAGCTAATTGAAAGCCTCTTTAAAAAATGTATTTTATTTATTTCATTAATAAAACAACTTGGATAAAAGAAAAAAAAAAAAAAAAACCCATGGCAAAGAAAACAAGGTAACCTTTTCTCTGATTTCTTTAATTTCTGATTTTGTAACGAATTTTTTCCAGTGTAAACTCAATGACTTTTATCGAATTTTTTTTAGTTCCTATGGTAATAATAACCAGAATTGGAATGGCCCAAGGCGACAATAGGCACACTTTGAGTTGTTGGTATACTTGGCGGTCCACCTAAGTCGTCTAACCAAGAGTAACTGGTTTTGCTTCTTTGCTCTTTGCTGGGCGGATATGATTCACCCTGGTTAAGGTTATTAAAAGGATTTTTAACGCCGTAGTTGACGATGTCGCTGCTTTCAAATCTGTAAGGATGCTTGCTAACGCTGATAGGACGTGTAAAATAATTTTGCACTGGACTTATGTTAGCTATGCGTGCGGACGATTTATGCGGAAAATCATTCGAGATCTGATAATAAAAATTCAAATCCGGAGTGTCCAGCGACTTTATGGGGTAAGGCGGCAGTGCGGAATCCAATTTTTCTGAACCCGGCAGTGGTATTCTCAAAATACGATTGTTCACCTCGGCCGTATTTAGGGTTTTCAAAAAGAAACGATGAAACTTTGACGAGAGCACATACACATAACCGGGATCGTCAACTGAAACAAACATATCGCCGACAAATTGTATAGCTTGCTGATCCTGCGCCAAGATGTGTTGCTCGTTGGTCGCGGGATTCCACGAAGCAACAGCCGTTTCTGACACCGGACTGAAAATTAAACTTCGGTCTAATGGCGATAGAGCCAAACCTATGCCTTGCGAAGACTTTTTACCCAGTAATTTAACTGGCAATACTTTGTTAATAGGTATGGGGCCAGCCCGTAAGACCTCGCGCGTAATAGCAAAAACTCTAAAATAAAGAGAAATTAGAATTTCTGTTGTCGCCATTATTTGATGCCCATTGTTTACCTGTCTGTCGCAAAAGGTTGAAAATAAAGGACTGCTTTCTTGTCATCGTATGTCATACCTACTATTCCATCCATTAAAACGAATCGATCACCGAGGATTTCAGCTTGACTGAAATCCGGATCGGGATACATAGCTGGATGCGACAGACGCCATGTGGTATCATGTTCACTATCGTAAACGATGATGCCTACGCAAAAATGAATAAATTATGAATAAAATTCAAATCGAATTTTCTTTTTCCCTGAGTGGAAAGGCTTGCTAAAATTCAACAACAGTAGGAAACTGCTGGCATAAAATTTAGTGTAAAAAAAAACAAACAACAAACACATCTTCATGCATGATGCATAAAAATCGAATCGAAAATCGACACAGCATACATGCAAAGCAATGGCAATTACCGCCTCCCATCGACGCATTAATTTCGCTTACCAGGCTCAACAGTATCTGAAATGTAGACGTGGACATCATCACAGGTACCCGACTTCGAAGTGGTCTCATCAATAACCAGGTTAGTGAATAGTGTTTCGCCTCTTAAAATGCCACTTGGAAAATCGACGCGTCTCACCACTTGATCGTTGTTGAGATCAACCACTAAAATTTTAGGAGGACATGTCTTCTCATAATCTTCCAGAGAGCGCGAAATGCCGGCATCTAAGATCCATAAACGATTACAGGAATCAATGCGCAAGCGATAGGACGAGACCAAGACCATGTCACTGCAATTGAAATCGGTACGTTCTGTTGTGGAAAATGACCAATCGGGATAGGCCTTAAAGCGATTCAAAAAAACATAATAAAAAAAAAGATGAGAGAGAAGAGAGAAGAGAGAATGGTAAGTTTAGGGCGATCAATGCATCTTCGTTCCTTCTTTACCTGCAGTACGGGGGAATCACCGAAATCTTTTCTAGACATCCAGCTCACCGTAGACGGCACACCCGCAAATAATTTAGGCGTTGATAAGAATATCCGGTCTCGTGTTACAGCCACACCGGTGCCCAATATATTTGATGGATTAAAGAAATTTGGATCGTGCACCGGAGCTTGAGGTAGGAAATTATATGTAAATGTTTTCCATTGTTTGGCGATTTGAAAACCACTTGAATACTGTGATTGCTGGAAGGTAGCAGCGCTCAAGTTCAATAGCGAAAACAAAGCTATCAAACCCGAAATGAATAAGTTTTGTAAAGCGCCCCGACAAGTACTACCATGCTTGATGGTTACGAACGTGTGTAATGCCGACATCTTATGCCAGACAAAAAATTTTAACATTCGCGCTAAAAATAAGAGTTGAAATTAATGGACAAACACTTTTTTCATTTTTCCTTAGTTTTCTATTTTCATTTTTCTTATTCTAGTATTCTTTACTTAATAACCGGTAGCAAGAAAACTCAACAGAACAACCGAGAAAGATATCGAAGTAAATCTTATATGGCGTCCTTTTCCGCCTATTTCATTAGACAAAGGATTCTCTTACAAGTGCAGCCTCGTTCTTGCACTTTCTTCTTTTCAGACTCCTTTCAGACTCCGACAGCACTAAGCTTGTTTTGGCGATATATCGAATTAACGAATCTGTTCCGATATTTATATAGCCATTCTTGCAATTAGAACAGATGCGCCATTATTCGAATGAGACGATATTGGATTGAGAAGATCGAATATCGAAACCGGGAAAAATGCCTTGAAAAATGCACTCAGTCCTAAAGGCACGGTTTCACTGCAATGTCTATCCGACGTGGTAACGCAGTTACGGTTATACGCACATTAGACAAAAATCATATTTAGAACGGGACCGTAAGTAAATGTGAAAATGTTCCTCGCCATGTCTTCCCACACAATCTTCTGGCTTGCCGAGAGAACGCCGAGGCGTTCATTCATTCATTCATTCATTCATTCAATCAATGCGACCTGTTTCGCTCATTTTTCATTCTTGCAAGAGCTTGCTACCGTTTATGCTTTATGTGGCGTTAATTCACGAAAACACGAAAACTTATTAAATTCAGATCATTCATAAATTCATAAGCAAATATGTAGAAAATATTAATTTTCGTACTTGTCGTTTGGCTATTAATCTTACCGGACGTGTACTTTTTAGTAATTTGTAAATAAAACACAAGACAAAAACAACAATGGCTAAAATGTTGTGCACGATATATTTGTGTGTGTGTGTGTGTGTTATTACATTACCGCTACTTAATGCTAAACGAATCACTTGGCAGTTGCTTTGTGCTTTCCTGTACACTTTTAACGACACTTTATTTGCATTTGTGGCAGTGAGGTGTTGCGCATCCACCTCACGAAGTGCATTAGATTTGTCAAACGATTGTAACCCATACCCATATGTATTCTCGAGCAAGCGTGTATGCCCGACTGTCTGTCTGTCTGTCTGTCTGTCATGCGGTAAATCAGGCTACGAAAACCCACTTGGTTTCAAGTGCAGGAGGATACGATGCGCCCAACGAAAATATTCTCGCTCAAGTTTACATCAGCTCGCGGTAAAGATTAGCAAATTCGGCTTAAGTCGAATATAAACTTCTTTCTTGTTTCATTTCATAAATGCGGCTTTGAGAATGTCTGTAATGACTTGGTTGACGAAATGAGTTTTTCAATGATTCAACAATAAATGATTTATGCCAACTTGAATCAGAGTGTAATTGTATATTAGCGCTGAATGGGCGATGAAGTATAATTTCTGTCATAATTTATGTTTTTAAAATTCATTAACGCAAATCTTTTCCCCACAAAAAACTTTATGATAGCACGTGACGTGTATATCGTGGCTTAACCTTTAATTATAAGCGCTGATCAAGAAATCTTAAATGTCGTTGATTTTTATTTTAGTTACCACAATGCGGCTGCAGAAAAAGGCAACCACTAGTAGGTATTAAAAGCAAAGCAATAAAATCACTTAACTGTTTACGAAACGAGAGGTTGTACTTTTGCGTTGCCTTAAGATATTCGCTCTCTATAGTATCGCCCTCTTTTTAATCACATGCAAGTTCATGAAGAGATAAAACGGTAGGAAATGAAAATGAAACCATAAGTAGGATAATTTTTAATGAGCTGAAGAAAGTCACTATTTAAGCCGTTTACGAAAGAGAAAATGATCAAATTTGACTCGAATGCGAGTCGTCGCGTACTGGTGCTGACATTTACCTCACACATGTAGTCACATAGACAAGCCATTTCCGTTGTCTCCTCAATCACAAGCAAGTGATATTTGATTACTTGGGGAAAAAGGAGAGTTTCTTGAGTTCCTTCCACATTGTCTCCTATAGCAATTTCCCTGACATTGATGATTAAGTAGAAAAAAGTAGTTTTAATAGGCATTGTAGCGCGGCATGGCCGCCAGCGACCAGAAACACTTTAGTGCGAAGTCTGACTTTTGAAAGAACTTTTCGAATTGAGGTTTTTTTGGGGTTTTTTAAGGCGTGCCTGCTTTCACATCTGGGAACACAAGCCAGTCAACAATTTTGCATCGAACGCTTGTGGGCCTTAAAGTCAAATAGTTTTCTCAGCCCGTACTATACCGGGTTACATCATAGCCAATTTATTTATGTTTACTACTTTTTGAGGAAAGTTTTCAGTTTCCTGAATAAAACTTTTGCTGAAGACATTGTTGTCATAACATAAACACTTGCATGTATAATAGTATGCCTTTTATTGCAAAAAAAAAAAAAAAATGCAAAATTAAAAATAAAAATAAAACCCGCAAAATGCTTTTCAAATTTAATTCCAGCGCTCACGTGTTGTGTTCCGAAGCATAAAAAATACATAAAGCTTGTTAAGTTATGTAAGATAAATGCCGGTAATAGAAAAAACAAAAATTGTTTGTATTTTCTTGCACGCATCGAATTCAGTTAAGCTGGCTAACGTGCACATGTAAATGTCGTTCAGGTGGAAAATCATTTATACAGCGACGTACACATACCATAAATACATATGATTGCTCGCAAAATGCTTAAAGTGCCATAAAGTGTGCAATGGAATAACGAAATGAAAGGCCTAAGAAAATGTGTTTTCGGTTAATAGGTAGATGCAAGTAACCAATGTTTACTTTTGCTTCTGCAGGAGACAATTCAAAGGCCAACCAATTGAGCGCACCTTCTTTACACACATATACGCGGCTAAATAAACAAGTTTCACTTTTTCATTTTTCTTTTCATATAAACACGTATGCAGCGATATATTCTCAATATTGTGCTCGTTCGCCTTTACGTTAAAAAGAACTGCAACACGAAACTATGAATGAGAATAAAACGCGATGGTGAACAAATTTTTCAATTTCCATACAAAATATAATAAAACGTGCAATGTTGCGTTTTGTGTTTGAACGCGAATTACTTGGAAACGTTTTCGGGGAACGAAGGAGCTACTGCAAAACTGTTGGCAACAAACTTTTTGTTCGTAGACCCCAATCATGTTGAAATAAGAAGAAGAAAAGATAAGCACGACTGCTTTGGAACATGTCACACAATTATCTACGAAAGCAACTTTGTTTTTGCAATTTTGGATCCATTGATTGTCGCCAACTTTAAAATAATTTTAAATTAGCAGATATACGTACAGACTAATGAGTCCATAGAGGTGAGAGCAAATTCATAATGGAAGCAAAAACAAAGTGATGGACTGACCAGAGCGAGTAGCCGAGCAAAAGATCAATTGTGATCACCATCTTGCTAATAAACCCGCGGAGACATGGACAGACAAGAAGCAGATCAAATTTTAACTCCTCGTTAACTAAGTACACCTGTACTTAGTAAGGATTAAAATGCAAAATAACACGTTCATGGGTATAACAAAACCTTTTCCCTTCGCTTGTTAATTAAATAGCGATTTTATCATTCAATAAATTAAAAATAAAATAGAGCAAAAGTGAGTCTTTAAAGTAAATGTTTCACGTTTTACAAAATGTTGTTAGCCGAAAATAGTTTTTTCTTTTGTTTCTTTCTAGTGTAACCGCAAAAACCAACAGCCATCAGCCATCAGCAAAAATTGAGACAAAAAGCGACTAAGCAACTCTCTTGCAACGGTCAATTGCATGCAGTTCGATAATTCAATAGATATTAAAAAGCATAACACAATAGCTTTGAATTTGCAAATGCTTTATAAACAAGAAAATACGTTTAAAATAAATTATAAAACAATGTGCTTGAATATCATATATATATGCATGTGCATGTATATGTATATATGCATATATCTGGCCTCCATCCCCGCTCTTGTTAGTTGCGCCGACAACATTGGTTCAATAGTGAAACAACTACAAGTTACCAATAATATCGAGTACACAACATATATGCGTCCATATGTGTGTTTGTTCGCCCCAGTTTCATAAGAGTACTCGATGAAGTCTTTAACTGAAGTTTCAATTTTTTTCTATTTATAATATTATCTGCTTCTACAACGACAAGCTAACAACGTCATTCATACCGTAATCTGTATGTTCGTCAGAACATAAAGTACTTGAAATTTATAAATATATCTTTAAATCGCTATATAGGGAAAAGCTTGTACATATACATAAACCAACGAAACTAAAGCTCTATGCTAAGCTGCATTCTTACACACGACATTGACTGCTAGAAGTTTTATTCTGGCCATCACTAAGAGTAACTTTATCGTCCCTTACCTCCATTACTCTTGTTCCTATCACACCTGGTAATGCAAAGTAATGACCAAATTTTGTGCATACAAAGCCATTTTTCCTATTGCTACAACAGCTAAAACGTCTACTGAGACTGCTGATAACTTTTACTTTGGAACACCAAAAAGGTTGTCAATAAGCATTCACGGAATCGTGTAAAACATTGTTTGAAATGAGTTTGTTCCCACGTTCTTATCTAAGGTGAACCCAGCCAGCATTCCAATGTTCTTCTTCATTATCGGGATTTTAAAGGACACAGAGCGACAGATCTGAAGCGATTCCGTTATTCATCCCGGCTGAAAGTACATATGCATGGGGTCTAAACTCCTTACTACTTTGAGCGATGAGCATTTGAAAATTCGAATAAACTTTTTCCGATAGACATAATAAGATGCGCAGTAAGTGGTTACGATTTTTATTAAGGGGATTTCGAGTACAAAATGAAGAGCTGAAGTGTCGTGAATGTAGAGGACAAGTTGACAACTGTTAACTTTACTTTAATGCATTCCAATAATTCCATTGTAAAAATAGCCTTAGTATATAAAATAGTTTTCATATTTTTTTAACGACTTGTCCTGATCAAAAAAATAAAAAAAGTTTTTCTCAACAAACGTTAGATAATCGAGGTCAACCGAAAAAGAAAACTAGCACTAGCTCCATAAACAATTTCCGCAATTTGTGCATATTGGACATGAATACCGCATACAAGAGTCCGCTTGAAAGTTAGTTAGGAAAGTAGATGAACTGCTGCAGGTCGTCTGTTAAGTAATGAAAAAATAAAAACACGGCACATGCACGCGAAATACTTTAGGAGCACTCAGAGTAATAGTGCGAAAGCTGAGCCTTTTCGTCTTTCGCTTACTGTATTTATTATGTGCTTTATGTGGCTGCGAAGACTAATCGAACCAGGTCACTATTGAAGGTGGATAGAGAAAAAACACATATATAAAAGCTGCCAACGACCGGATTACATTTGCAGACTAACAGCGGACAGATGTTTACTTCGCTCTGAATTATAAGACCGCAGTAAAAATTGAAGACAATAAAATAGGAGACGATGTTGTGATTCCCCCATTCAATCTGGTGTCGCATTTAAACCTTCACGATTTTAAAAGGAGTATACTTCCCGTTTCTTGCCAGCTCTCGTCTCAATCTGGCTTTGACGAATACATTCGCATCAGTTTAATAAAATATAAATATTGTTGGAATGAGATGAGTGAATGAAAGAAAGAAGTTTGCACAACAACTGCTAAGAAACTCTACTAAGTCTTACATAGCTTTCTCAGATACAACTCAGTCCACCTGCGCGTCCAGATGGATATAATTTCTTTAGTTACCTAGTCGAGCAACGCGATAACGCGATTACGTTACAGTTTTACTTTCAATACATGTTTTCTTTCACTGTACATCTTGTTTTCATATATCAGATATTTGCCTGCATTGCTATGCCCATGTCATAGTGACAACACACACATATATAGACTTTGAAGAGTAAAAGTTGAATGAATAAAAATAATACGATTTTTATAAAGAAGAAGAAGAAAAAAGGGTAACATTCTCCTATGGACACATTGGACAAACATGCAATTAATCTGTCGACAAAGTGAAAGTCGCTTGAGGGAGCTGTTGTTCAGTCGTCCATGAAATAAACAAGCATTTACAAACGCACATATTAGCGTAACTGCGTATAATTAATTATCCAAAAGAAATGATCTGAAAAATATAAAGCCATAGAAAAGCTTATTGCGTACCTTGACTTTCGTTTCAAAATTCCATTGAAAATGAAGAAGAACATTTTTAAGCATTCTCACACAATTATATAATATATATGTATAGTACATATGTTACATATATATATAAATATTACCCACTGAATGTCTGCATTACGCAAAACAACAACAAATTACGAATTTTTTATTTCATATTTCGTACGAAAAAGAAAAAAAAACAACTAATAATTTTTACGTTTTTTTATTAACACCCACTGATCTACACACATTTATGACTTGCAAGAACGCTATTGCATTGTTCAAAAATAACGTAAAGCTCTCAGTAAATCTTTATCAAAGTATAACATCGTCAAGTCCGCCATGAAACACGTTGCGGTGGCATATTTGCTAAACTCGATTTGAAGTTTGTTTTTCGCAATTGTTTGTTCATGATTTTTTTTTTTTTTTGTGCGCTTTGCTATCTTTTTCTCTTCAAAATCTTAAACGACCTTTTTTCCTTTTTCTATTCTGAAACTTTAAAATTGTTTTTGGCTATTCATGCTTGCAAGCATGCTTTTGTTTCTAACCCAACCCTTATACGTAGAGTTTGTCTGAGAAGGCTTACAAAGTTCCAAATGTCAGTCAACTGGTTTCCTTGGTCTTATAAATTACATAAGGGGCGTGCTCTCAGTGTTTTTCATGTTTTTTTTTTTTTTTGATTTTCTTCTCTATTTCGTTGTGTTACTTCAGGCAATATTATCTTCTCAATCTGTAATAATTGTCTAGCAACGGTGCATAAAAATCATTATTTATATAATACTGCTGCGAATAGTTCAAAAAATTGTTACAGCTGTTATTGTTAATTATAAAATTTATATATGTGCACTATATCGATTGTTAGCCTTTTATATAGCTTTTATAACTTAGAATGCATAAATAGTTTATGGCGCTTTCAAAATAAGCAAATAAAGCCGGATTTCATTTACATTAATAGAAACGAGTTACACTCGAGTACATATCACTCAATGAATTCAATTAATGTTGCAGTAAATGAAAATATAAACAGTTTACGATATTTCTTGTATTTGCAGTACGCCCAGCCTTCGTAATGCGTTTGGCTAACTACTTCTACTTCTTTAAACGACAAGCTCCTCCAGGTATATAGCCTGACAAGTGGGTTTATGCCGCCGAAGTCCGAGATAGTATTAATGTTGTATTCAAAGAAACATATAATTGCGCAAGCGATGAAGACTCTAGTGATCACACACCCAATCACATGCAAAGAGTTTAAAGAGAACCTCTGACCCTCTTTGCAGGTTATAAGCAAATTTACTTGAATCGCTTAACTAAGACCAAGACTGAAAAAGGGTTCTGACACGCCCATAAACGCACGATATATTTAAAAATTTGGAACCATTTCGGACAAAACCGTAGAGTTTGGTTGGAACACTCACTCGCTTGAAGCGCATTAAAAGTTCTGAAAAGTTTTTTACTTAAAGGGATAGGAACACTATGAGATGCAATGAGCTTTTCCCTTCTATATTGAAAGAGCGATCAGTCGATTACTAAGCTTTTCAATCTTTAAATAAAGATTTGTGTGTGCCTTCCAAATAGGCCCGATAGCCTTTCGTGTCCGTAGAATCTGCCGATTACACTAATTAAGAGTGTTTGGTGAATCGGACAATATCATGCATATAATGGATATGTGTACTTGCATGCAAATAAGGCGATTAATATCTATGCAAACACGTATATTTTCACATATCAAACACATATATACACACATATATATTATAATCTTTAATATGACAACTTGTTCTCATAGTACATACGATTAAATTAAAGTATTATTACGAGGATTAATTTTTTCATTTATTGGCAAGAGGTTTCGAATTTTTGTAATTACTCTTAAGTAAATAAATACATGTAAGTACATGACGGATAATCGACTTCTTTGGGTGATTGGAAAAGTTTCAACTCAATACTCAAGGTTTCTGTAACCTCACGCGCATATTAAGTAATGTATGTATGTTTGACGACCAGCTACCTGAAGCAACATTGGCTTTGCAGCTCCTAGTAAAAGTCTCGATACTAATCTTGTAGTCTTAACTGTAATACTTGTTGTTCTAGAGAAGCAAAACGAAGAGAATGTAAAGTTTGCCTGCACTCGTCCTTTCAAAAGTGAATCAATGCCTTTGATGCATAGATTCTACTGACAATTCAGAACTTGTTTACCTCTACACTGTGTTTTTCTCTCGTTTGGACAACCAGTTTCCAAGTAGCGATCACGTGCACTCATTATGACAATCGTGAAATATACCGAAAATATTCTCCTACTGTGAGGAATAGTTTCCTTTTTTGGTGTAATAGGCTTAAGTGGGATTCTAAAAATTCGCGAACGACGTCGTTTTGATAGGAAAGACAGGCCTATAAAAAAAGCCTGTAGTACATATATGTAGTACTACATATGCATAAGGAATAGCATGTCGAATAAAATATTAGCTGAGTTTAAATAACTCACACCGACCACAACTCAACGAAATCCTTTTGCGTTTTCCAACTAAACGATCAAGCAGCTGACAAGTTCGTCATGTACACCTCAATTATGTATAACACTATGTTATAAAATTTATGAAAATTTAAAAACCTTCATGAAACTACAAATTTTCCAAAAAATTTGCTTCAAATTAACCAATTATTCTATTTTTTTTTCTTCCAACATATTCGCTTCACAAGCATATCATAATAAATTATGTTATTAAACCACCCGACCATTTAACCCTACAACTACATGCATAAGTTGCTTTCAATTCTCCCATACACCACTTAGCTATATGTGTGGTTGATTGTTAATAATACAAGACCTTTACGGTGCTTGTTAAATATTTATAAAGCATTTCTGCAAGAAATGTATCTCAGAAAAAGGAAATTGTTGAACAGCCCGAACTGTAATTACAACAGGGAAAGCCCGGGACGGGATAAATTCAAACGTACAACAATTTATTCACCTACAAAGGCGATCACAATGATTGAACCCTCGAGTGTACTTTAAATACACCTTCGAAGGGTTATAATCTTGTAATTTTGTAACATTTGTAACATTGTAAGGCAAACGTGTATTGAGTGGGCCGAACACCAGCCGCAGGCCAGCTACTTTGATTTTTGATAATCACTCCACCTCTATGCAGTGTTCATTAAACGTGAGTACAGTCCGTAGGCGGATGGATTTGCAAAAATCGTTCGTTTGTCGCTAAAATCAATGCACTTATAAAACTTTCGTATGATTTATGATCACATAGAAGTATTTTCAGACACCAGATGAATACTTGTTTTACTCGATTTCGAGTTCAAAGACATGGGTGTACTTTCGCTTCAACCTAGCAAGACGGCTCTCAAATCGTTTGTTAATGTAATAACGCAAGCGTTCTTGTATCAGATCGAGAGTTAATGATTCCCTTTTTCTTCATATGCGCGACATTTCTGACTGGTTATGAACAATGCTATGGAAGGCTTTCTTAAAGGAAACATTTTAAAAATCAATAAAATCAATAATTTCTTAAAGCGTTAAGCATTTGTTTCTCTCAGTTTCACACGCTATCTGTGCGCTGTGGCTTCCTTAACAGTAAATCGGGTCTTTTGTTTTTATTTGCAAATAAAACTGTCGAGAAAACTTTATTAGATATCGAAACTTAACGCCGCAGATAGTCTGGAAATTCTTAGTAAAGAGTTCCTGCTCATGATGACTCAGTCATATGTCGTAACTACACACAAAATAAATCTCTAAGCCCTAAGCGTGTGAACTCGTTCGTTTCGTTGAAGTGTTCGGCTTATGAACGATCTATTGATTGAAATGCTTAATTAAAAACAAAAAAAAAAACAAAAGCTTGAACGGTTTTCAAAAAGGCAATCATTAAAAATACTTTGAAAACAATTTATTAAAATAACAGAGTATTTGCGAGGTTTGCCTTACGATTTGACTGTGCTCGCCCAATCATTACGTAAAGCAATCGGCGTGTCTAATAAATTGCTCCAAAAAAAAACAAAAAGAAAATTTCCTAAAATTGGATAACAAAAAAAAGAAAAAACCTTTTAATACAAAAAAGGGAAACGAATTAAACGAATTAAACTTTAAGCATTTTGAAGACATCGTGTCTATATACATATATATATTAATTGATAATTTATAAAATTTACTTTCGACAATTTTTTCTTTTTTCTTATTCATCACGGAAGGACCGAATTGTACTAATTATGTGATTACGTTTGCAAAAATGAAAATAATTTCCAAACAGGGAAACGAAAGTGGTTGTTTAAAAAATATCGAGCCTTTACGAGATGGAAACCTCTTAATTTGTGCAAATATATAGTAGCACGCGCGGTGTTATTTCAATTATTAGCATCGAAGGCATTTAAGACACTGCATCAACTTACGCTCGGGGTGAGACTGAAATAGATTTTTTTAAAAAAATTGACAACTGGCGAGGAGGCACGTGATCTTCTTATAAAAGAAAAGGCCCAAGTCAACGGTAGCTAACAGCATTTTGGAGTTAAGGTGATGAAGGCAATGAATGTTGAATCGATCGTTTAAATCCTTATCGCCCGCGCAAACCATTTACCTTTGAACCCTTATTTACTTTGAACAGTACAATGCCAGAAGGGTTCACCCTAAGCGAACATGGTTTTGGTTTTCCTACTTCCGTTCAGTTAAACGCTACCACTAAATTAAATGATTAGCCATTTGTGAAATGAAACGAATTTATTGCAACGGCTTACAATGTTTGCTTGTTATCGAATGCAATTTTTAACACGATTTAAAGACGAATTGATTACTTTATTCATTTGCTATCGCATTCATTAAAGTCAGCTGTAATTGCTTTATGGCACATATGTTATTAAATAATTGCTTAACATTTTTACACGATTTGTCCGAGTAAAAGAAAAAAGAAAACAAAAACAATCTTAAAGTTGCATCTGCGAGGGTCCAGCAGCCTAAAACGATCGGTGTGTTTTTGCGCTAATAGAAAAACGCCGTTGCACGTTTGATGCGGTTTGAGCGCAAACTTAATGAAAACATGAAATGCAAGACTAAACGCTAAGTTGTTTGCTATTATTATTATTATTATTATTATTATTATTATTATTATTACAATTATTATTACTATTAATAATTATTAAATTTAAAAATGTTTTACTTCCGACTGTTGTTTTGTTTTTCTTGTTTTCCCTTCTCAACCCAAATATTAAACAAGAAACTTGCAGGTAATATACGAGTAGGGTATTAGTAGTTTGCACTTTTACATGAATGCTTTGTCTTTCTTACGTTTTTTACTTGAAATTTCGGCTGTTTATTAACTTAGTTTTTTTTTGCTTTTCTTTTCTCTTTAACGCGGAGCCAACTCGATAACCGACCGTATGACTCAATGGCCAAAATGCGAGTGCATGTGAATCTACGGCAGCTTGAAAGTTTTATAAGAGTATACCGATCAATCCAACTGCGATAAGTTGTAAGGCGCGGAGTAGTTTTAACTGCAGTTGGTGGAGTTGGTGCAGTTGGTGCAGTTGGATTTCTACCTGATAGACAAATTTGTTGGTTTGTTTTTCTTTTCTCTCAATTGCATAAACGTTTATGCAAAAAAAGCTATGAAGAAAAAATCTCTTATAAAATTGTTTTGATGTTTCAAACTCGATTTGCTGTCTCTTTTTATATATCGTTAGATGCTTTTATCATTCATAGAATGTTGTTCAAATTAAATTACGGACTAAAAGTTGTTTGTTGTTGGGGACGGGCCTCCTTTATTAAAATACTTTTCCATAAAAGCGATTACAAGAGGCGGCTGCAAATGGTAATTTGTATGCACATATAGTCAGTCATTCACAGCTCATGTATGTGCAAGTCAGCTACAATTACAAATCTATTGATTAATTATCAATTAGGTGTTTATGATAATTGGAAAAAAAAATCACTTTTGGTATGCACAGAGTATGTTATATATTTCTTCTTTCAGCTACCAATCATCGGCTGCTGGAATTGCTTTTTTTACTATTTGCAAGACATACACATATAGGTGTCGTGTATGTTCATTTGGGCATATCTGCGCATTGAAACTACGATCCTGATGAGGTCTACACGGACAATATAGCGTCAAAGTTATCAATACGGTTCAATTAAATAAAAATTCTAAAAGTCATGTCTTCGAGGCCATTCCATGAAGCTTGAGGTCTGTGTCCAATGTTACTCGAAAACATTCTCTTTATTGGTTTGATATTCAAACCATCCTCAACATAAATTGTAATCGAACATTCCTTCAAGTAGACTACCATTCGCGACGAAAAATTACGAATTGAAAGTGAAATTCCATCAACAGCTAACTATTTTAAGGAGTCTAAGCGTTTTTGCCAACGCTGCCTAAGACATTTCTTCATCTTATTTCACTTTACCGCACATATAATCTTTTTTTGAAATTATAGTAAAACGTTTACCGGGTCCGCAAGTCAAATATCCCCAAAGATTCAATTACGCTTAAAAGTCATGATTACACGCAGTCCGACAAACTGTAAAAAACCTGAAAACATACAGATTTTCCTAAATAAATGTTATTAAAATTAAAATATGATACAATCTGCAACATACAAAGTTGCTGCTGTCGTCTAATTGTTTATAGATGACAACTGAACCGTTAGAGTCTTGTTCTGCTTTCGTGCAGTTTACGTGCATTGACGAAAGTAACAAACTATTTGGATGTAGAAAAGGCGTTTGTCTATCAGTTGTTCCCAAAATTCCCCAATGAAGTGAATCGGATAAAACTGTTCAAATGACTCTTGATCGGACTTATGCGAGAAGCGAGAAGGATACTAAGGTGTATCCAAAGAATAGGAACATTCCTATAAGCACTCACGCAACGCTTGTACGAACGCGAAAGTAGCAAAGTGTAGGGAAAGTGACCCATGAAACTAAGGCGTGTCACATATATTGCTACAAACAAAATGCCAAAACGGTACGAAAAATGCTGTAATCTGCGTAAGTAGCGCAATAGAACGGAGGCGGAACTAAGATTGCGTCGTAGTAATTGTGTTCCGTTAGCTAACCCACCACCGTTAACAAGACAATTGCGGATATTCTTATAGTAGATAACCTATGGAAAGCGAACTTAATCAATATCAAATCGCAGACTATGTAAGCAACAATACGGATGATGTCACAGTATAGGAAGAACATAATATAACGGACGTTGAGAGTTCGTCTATATCTGGCGAAAATAATTATATTTGCGTAAGAGAAGAATTATCTGCTTTTTGACCTTTTGAAAAACTTTTTGATGGCATTTTTTCCAAATTCACATAGAAAATGTCCTTTATGTCCCTTATTTTGCAAGGATGCTGAAGATTGTATTCATCGCTCAATAATATCACATTTAAGACAACCTGACATGTGTAAAATTTTAATTAATATACTAAACTACTAATATTTGGTGGTCAGAAATTAAGTTGAAATAATTACACGTTTAGTAAAATATTCGCAAAGGCGAACTTTTCGATGCCATAAATTTTCGAAACATAAAATTTGTGAACATTTAGCAAAATTATTGCAACGCCACTAATATTCAAATGTAACCCAGATTTTCTTCCATTTAACACAGCCATAGACTTGATACGACGGCCCAGGCAGAGGAAAATTTAACGAGTTCATCGAGTGAGAAATAAATATCAATTTTTAATTTAAAGTTTTATGAATTATTTTCACAATGTTTTCAAAAACAAATTTAAATTATACTTTTTATTGGCATTAAGCGCAAGCTAATGTGATTACGTTGATTGCGCTATGGAAATAAGTCAACCGTTCCTATATTTAATTAAATGTTAAACAAAAAATTTTATGTACATGTGCCACACACGCACCTGTTTTTAGCCATGCTAAGCAAAAACAGTAGCTTTTCTTGACAACATTTTGGCAAGAAGAACAAGCACTAAAAAATTACCTCTACCACGCTCACTTAAAATGACGCCAAGTAGATAATGATGCAGGTTAACTTGTTGTCATGAACTATCGCATGTGTGAATATGATACTGAAAAACTTATTAACTAACATCATGCGAAAAAAGAAAAAACAAACAGCTAGTGAAAGCATTGTAGTCAGGCAAGACCGACTACCACTTAGCCTAAAAGACTTCTGCATGTAACTCACGCCGTCATGAGAAATCAATAACCGCACCTTTTTGTCCATACTTATTATTCTCTACCTATTACGACTTCTTCACCCTATTACGAAATCTCTCTCTCTTCTCTACCTATTACGAAATCTTCACCATAAAATTCGAACAATTCGGACTTGTTGTCGTATATTATAACAGTTTCTGAACCGATTCAAGTTTGTCTGTCCAGCTTGTCTGTTCGCAGGAATGTCGTAAGTTTGTTAGATCGCAACTCTCTAGATATTCTTCTGCTTCGTTTTGACTCAACGACGAATTCTATTGAAAATGGATTGGATGGGACCACGTTCACGAGCTCTCCTCACATAACGCCTTGTTTCGTAAAAAGTGGTAGACGCACAAGGTTAAATCGATGCAGATAGCTAATCGCAAATCGACTGATGTTATAAAAGATGGGTCTAGCGTGAGTACTTCTGGATGTTGTATGCCACAACGCCACAGATATATTACAACCTATAGCAGATGAGGTGCAGGGCATAACTGTGTTCTTTGAAGAATTTCATGGTTAAGTGTACAGATCACGGTAAGTCTTCAAGACTGCGTTGCAGGAACATTTTTAATGCTTAATAACCGAACGCTGCCTAATTATCACCGACCTGGTCCAACAGCGAATTGCCAAACGTGAATTGTTGCTAAATATTGATTTGATAAATATATTGAAATTTTTATTTTTTATATTGTGTGTATGTGTCTTAACCTTGCGTTCGTTGTGGAAAATGCCGCTAACGTTAAGATGTTAGTATTAGTTAAGAATCAATTGCTTTCTATTATAGTTTTCATTATGACAGTTAAGCTGTGAAAATGGTGGATAGGTTAGAGTGCGAGAAGTGGAGATCGAGCGAGAGATACCTTAGGTTTACCCGATTTCTTCAGGGGACTTGATCCTTGATCCTTGTTAGAAGTGCTCTCAAAGTTACTAGTACCACAACATTAAATGTTGTTATGAAATTAAGACGTTTTTGGGAAAATAGCGCGCAATTCCTAAGCAGATGATCTATTCTATATAGAAATTCCCTTCAAACGTATTTGAAATGGAAAATTGTTGTTGTTTAAAAAGATATGCTGCTTAGAGAAGCTGCATACGGAAAACGAGCAGAATACTAATGCGATGCCTTCTTTAAAAGCACAATATCAAGCACAGATCAGACTACTAAGTAGTCCAGATCTGTGATCAGACTTGCAAATTTGTCTTGAATTGTGGCGCATACGTATATATTTTGTTATTCCGCGCTTCCTCAATTATCGCTAAAAAGAGGTTTTCGTCCCCAAAATCCATAATCACAGGAAAAGAAATGATTTGAAAAATTGGAACGAATAATTTTTACTCAGTCGCGAAAATTAAACGGGTTAAAACAGGAACTATTTCACTCGAATGCTTCTTCAGTTTCCGTCGCTGACGTAACAATCTATTCAATGGTCAAAATTTTAAGACAACGTTTCTGTGCCAAATTTTTTATTTATATAAAAATAACATTTTTCTTCCATGACTCTCTGCCTCTCTACCAAAGGCGTGCAAATTCCGGCATAAAAACAAGTTCAAACATGAACATCAACGTGTAAGAAGAGTATGTAACTTCCGCTTATCAAAACCACAAAGACAAATTTATTGCTTTTAAACACAATGACTGTTAAGGCAATCTTTGCATTGCCGGCATAAGCAGACGACATTAACTCTTATGTGGTGTAAGCAATTTTGATAAAATGTGTTAACCATAAACGTTGATTGCATGGCTGTCAAGTGAGGACACGCGCGCGGAATTTTGCTCTTCTATCTCACTTTTTCTTCATCTTACGAATAATTGGGAATAGAATTTTCGATTCGATCGAGCCAAAGATTATTTGGCCAAAAGACCTTCTTTCCTAATTAACACAACTCTTGTCAGTTATACTTCAGCTTGGTAGCTATAAGCTGTGGACCTGCGTGCATAACGCCAATCCTGAGGCCAGATTTGAAGAACTGCGTTAAGAAGATTTTGTCTTGATTTTTACAGTTCCAGCAGCTTCAACGACACACAGACAGACTCTCCCAGACTACCCACTCAGACTTAGTTTATCCCGACGCAATCACGCTCGCATTTAATATCAATTAAAATGCAAGTGCGAAGCTTCAACTGCCATCACAACTAACTCAGTTGTTAGCGTTACAGCGAGAACGCCTGCATCTTGAAAGCGAGTCTTAAACTAACTGAGTATATTTCTTTTTCGCCTTTGATGCACAAGTCTAAACATTATGATAAGTATCACGAAATCAGTGAAGCCCGTGCCGGGTATCAGATAAAATTAATGTCTAAATATAGCAAATCCACGCTAATCAGAAATAAAGTTTTGATTAAGCGATACAAATGCTTTGTGAAACGACAAGCAGCAAAAAAAATTATCTTAATTTCTTCATAAACTCTTGCTTTTGCGATAATACAGGTGCAACATTGTTGCACGTAATTAATTGCACAAGTAACTTAAGCGCAACTGATATTAATATTACTCATCATTTATCATTTAATGCAATTCGAGCTGTACTCGTAGCTTTTTTTTGATGTTTGTTTTTTGCGCAAACACAAACACCATAAGTTTAACAGCAGTGATTGATTTATTAAAACATTTGAAATTTTTCCACAAATATTCCATTCAATTGCAAAAGCGGTATAGCAAGCCGCAACACACTCGCATTCCGTTGAAAAGAACAAAGGCTTCAATTGCTCGTTTGAGTCACAATATCGATCTCCGCAACTTAGACAACCAATCTTCGTACGAACAAAAGGAGGTAAATATTTATTAGCTGCTCGAGATTGATTCTCAATTACTATAACGGCAACTTTTCTTCTTTCTCACTTCTCCTACAAGTCATGGGAAATTTCGGCACACACTCACACACTTAACGTCCGCTTATAATGTATAAGCAATTTTTATATATTTTTTTTTCATTTATCGCGTTACTGTCTTTCATTAATTTATCATTAATTTATGCTATATATATATAGATTCGTGCAGTTAATGTTACCATTAAACAAACCATACAAGCGCTTGTAGGTAAGCAACAACAAGCTTAGCTTAAAACCATTCATGACACACGTAATTATTGTGTAAACGTATTAAAATATCACCCACTTTGCCGTTTTTTTTTTTTGTTTCTTTTTCAGCCAAAGATTCAGTTTTAGATATCTTTAGCTGTATGTATATGTTTGCATATCATACATATATTTATGACAATTTACAAAAATCGTTGTGTTTAAATCACCAACCGACTGGAAATAATAACTACAATAAACGTTTAGCATGTAATGCATTCGCATAACAGTTGGTCGCACCCTAATCTTTCAAAGTGAAGCAGACACAACGACCGGATAACTACCTTGGCAGATACCTTGAAACCCATTAATTCCACCGAAATTCACAAGGGAGCAAGCAAAAGACGTATAGTGAACTCCCACGATAGCTAAGATACACCAAGAAAATTAAACGCAATTAAATTATCGTATAGAACGTCGACTATTTTCCTGTTCCTATTCATTATCATATGAATTTATTCTTGTGCGCAAAGTGTTAAAGGTGCAGCAGCGGACACGATTTAGGTACGCTGACCTGCCCATCAATAATTGACAATCTGACAGAGAAAACGAACCAAGGCGACCCTTGCCTTCGCAAACATATTTTAAAGAAATGAAATCGTTCGACCCCATGTTAAGTGAATCGCAAGTTTCGTTCCGGGACGAGTTGTTTAGATTATAAAACGTATTGCGATTTGCTATAGCTGGCAATACGCATAAACGGAACCATGGTCTGCTAGGTCTGAAGATGGCTTCGTTGGTTCGTTGCTTAAGAAACGTACTTTCGACGCTATGAGTGACGATACGAATAAAAAATCCTGCTTAGCTTACACTATTCGGCAAACAAAAATGCCACAACTGGAAATGCCTTTAAGTGTACTTAACGATGAAGGAGTGCATATATGAAAAGTAATGTACATAGGGACGTTCGTTGGATATTTGCTTTTGCCGACCTAATCAGTCTTGCGCTACATACCTGCCTTGTTTACGGCGCAATACCTGAAAATCGAAATCAATGCGTAGTGATGTTCAAAAGCTAGATGGTGCCATAAGCTAAACCGTACGGAAGCAACGACGGCCTATTAAAAATTTGACTTGTAAGCGGAAACGCCAATTTTTCAATCATGAGCTGAACGAGCTTATGTAAAGCAAAGGGTGTCTGATCATCACAAGCCTAAAGTCAACTAACAATAACTAGTCTTGCTTGGGATAGGGCAGATTCCTTACGAGGAACTGAAAACAGGAGCTGACTCAGTTAGCATTTACTGTCGTTAAAGGCTTTACCTACCGTCACAAAAAGGAGAGAACGACATCACGGCCTTGCCATCCCAAAATATTAAATATATGTAACCAGGACGCAAAGATAATAAGAGCAAAATTTAACATTAAGAGAACCACTGTTTTGATATACAGTGGCGTGTATGCTTTTTGTAATTAATAAGTATTTCAACCATTTGAACATGTTTTTAATTACAAATCAAAAATTTAGGCGATTAAAACGGTAAAACATGAACATTAAAAGCAATTTTAATTCGGATAACTTCACCTCACAGAAAGCGAATTCAAATCAAGGCAAACGTATTTATGGATTTGACAGACACACTTTCTATTTTCAAAAGCCATAAAAATTGCATTAAATTGTTTTTTGCATAACTAAAATGCTTTAAAAAATGCTCAGTAACTTCGAAAATGTTATAACTGCAAGTTATTCTGTTTTTCTTTTTTAAATAAAAGGATCGTACGAAATGTATTCGTAATGTTCGTTAACTGGGTAAAGTGTGAACACGACAGAAATTGTTATCCGGTTTTTAAAAACAATACTCGTTTTCAACTCCGTTTATTTGTATCGAAAACTTATATCTGCACAAATAGGTATTAATCAGAAAAACAAATGCAGTCTGTCCGTCATCTTGCAATTTTAAACGATTGCTCTTGTCATAGAAAATTAATTTTCAGCTCAATCAGTGATTTGCGAATACCATAATATAATAATAAATGCACTCATACACACAAATGCACATGGATATAAACAACACGAATTTGATTGGAAGTGTTCCATGGAAAACGAGGAACGAGAAACCGCACCATTTTGCAGCCTAGAGAACTTTTGCCATTTCGCGCTTTACGCTTAGATAAGAAAACCTGAGCATACGAGATATGAACGAGCGATAAGAGCGAGTCAACTGACATAAGTCATAACTCATTATTACTTATGCTAATATTAAGATCTACGCATAATAACGCAAATTTAATTTTTTTGAAACTTATGTCTAATGATGTGTTTGCCACCGCATATACTTCGTATTTAATTGCGCAGAGTTTATCAGCATGCAGCACATGCGCATACAGTGCTCATGCTTGGCATTAAACCTTGTGTGTGTGTGTCTACGTTTCCTTGTCAATAAATAAGTTTACGAAAACGTATTGTCTTGTGAATCCAAGTTTTAGGAGATAAAATGAAATTCGGCGCCTTGTGTTAGATTTTTCTTACAAAACTATTGTCCTTGAGAAGAGGTTGAATGAAAATTTCTGTCGCGAGGTTTTTAACTGTCATTGCGACACTGCCAGGTGTCACACGTAGTTGTAGTAGTGCGTAGTAGTAGTGAAATGCTGTAATAACTGCTATGCAGCAAAGACATTATGTGCAGTTTTAGCCCACACGTAAAACGATTGCTTAACTATTTCAAGGAATATCAACATAATGTGCTATCAACGCATATCATCTAAAAAGTCTTGATTATATAATGCTTATAAAAAGGTATGCATGCAGCAAGCTCTGTTGCTTCCAAAGGCTTGATGTTACCAAAACGAGCACTTACCGTATTTGTGAGCAGCAGCAACGGGGTACGACAGATCTTTTACTTGTTGTTATAAAATGTTATAACCCATACTTTTATTAACCACTTTCGTCAAATTTAGTTTATATAATTTTTATATTATTTTTTAATTCATTAGACCTTAAAGTCACCGGTGATTGATGTTTTGACAATTTAAGCGTTCGCGTTTGATCATATTTGCAGCTATCAGATCTGGTTATGGTTTCTGTCACACGTATGCCTGCAAATGCGTGCTTGAACATATGTGCTTACATAAAAGTGCTCGTATACGAACAAGCATACGCACACGCAAACACGATTTCTTCTTTAAAGCGGCATAGTTCGCATCGTTTTATAGTTTTTGTGTTACAAAACTAAATTTTTGTTTTCTTTCAATTTTCTTATAGCTTAGCCGATCTTTTGCAATCCAAGGTAATCATAGAAGAAATTTTGATAAAGCATCTTAAAGTAACGAATAGTTGAGTAAAAAATGCCAGCAAGGCGGAAAGGAAAACCTCTAGGCTTAGTTTAGGTTAAACGGTTCAGATTAGGTTCAGATTCTGTTTGCCTTTAATTAAAGCATTTGGAAATTGAAGGGAAACACGTTTCGTGAAAAAAATTCGACGGCACTGTTACTACATTTTTTCAGCCAGTCCGGTAATAAAGTTGCGGGCGTGCTTCTGTCTCCCAAAGGGTTTCTGCGCATGTATCTCGTGAGTGTAACAGTCTCTGGGGTGTTTGTTGGATAAACTGTGAAGACCCCGACCGACAGTTACACAAAAATATCTGACCTTGACTAGATGATAACAATATAAATTTCTGTTACGAACAAAAGCGACATCTGTGCGCGTATTGCTTGCAATCATTCCACGAACTTAACATATCCCCCCCCCCCCCCACCCCATCACTTACTAATGAAAGCACATAATGCATATGCATAAAGAATGATGAATTAATAAAACGGTTCATATCTTCCATTAATAATATATGGCATGTGTGCATATGTGAATCTTCTTAGTCCGTTTCGTCGCTAACAATGCACACAATATGAAGCACGAATTTTAATACTAAAAAAACGAATATTTAATGAAGCGAGCATTTCGTATATGCTTTTGCACGTGTCTGACTGCAGTGTTCAATATGATTACAAAGCCATGTCTATCTCTAACTAGCGAAACATTTATACCACCATTTAAAACATGACTTTTCTTTTGTTTACACAATCGCGTAGATTCAACTCAGAAATGTCAACTCTTCGATACTGTTTCCATTCACATTTCTAAACATGTATCGTAAGATTAATTATTTATTGTTAAAAACATGAAATGTATTTTATAATGGCTTCGATATACATTCAAATAAAGTTTGCTTTGACTAAATCAACCTGAACCAAAGACGCTTTTCTTCGTGGCTTGAGACATTTTAAAGTTTCTCACTACATTCAAGTCTTTGTATGCGCTTGACATTGATTTAAATATATTGCCATTTAAATGGAAACCTTTGCACTCTTCAATATTGGATTGAATTGTTTGTTGTACCTTCAATAGTAAGTTGTCGTATTGTTAAGAGAGTTGTTTTATCGTAACCGTTTATATGATTAACTGGCTAAATGACATGCAAAATAAATTCTGTGCAGATATGCGAACTGTTCTAGCTTTACGTGACTCTCTGTCTGGCGGTCACATCAACTAAATTTTTGATTGACTACTGATTAGAAAAATTTCGGTCATGTAATTGACGCATTTCTTCTTCGACACACTTTCGCTAAAAAGAAGTTCAAACAGAACTGGCCAGGTTAGCTGGTAAGCATGCGCACGCAGATTGCTTTTCTGTTCTCCACGCTTCATGAGCACGTTCGCCTTCAATCCAGAAAATAACTGTCCTTGCTTGTAGTAGAAATACTGTAATTGTTATAAAAAATTTATCGCATGACATTAGTTCGACCCCACTGCCTGAGAAGAGACTCGAAAAGAAGGAAATGATTCTCGGACAAGGCTTTGTGGATTCCAGCGAACGAAACTTTCTCGTTTATTGAAGAGGTATTGAGTTGGAAAAGCAAACGCCCCCATTTTGCTATCCTAATATAAAAGGAAGGACAAAATGAATCGTAGCGATGCTAGAAATTGCACAGTTGCAGGGCAGAAATCACTAACCAAGTTAGTATATCTAATGAAGTCGATCAAAAGAACTTCGAAAAAAAATCGAAAATCTTGAAAGACAACTTTCCCCATAACCTATTCAAAGCAGTGACGATCATCTCAAACCGATTTTATTTTCAAAAATGAATTTAGTTTTCAATAATTTGCTCAGCTAGACTTTAATTACGCATAATAACAACAAGCACGCGCTCATGTACTTCTAAAAATAGTAATTTTCCATCAAGCACCGTATAAGCAGGTTATAGTAACTTCTACAAGTGGTTTGTATTACTCAGACGTAGTAATCAGAGTTACAAGCGTAAAGCGTCCTTTCCATCAGTTTAAAGAATCCGTCTGCATGTCTATCGTGCATGCGGTCACAAAACTGTGATATTATCATCGTCCACGGTACCGTTTATATATTTAGCTGAAGTCTCGCAACAGGCAACAGGTGACAGGTGACAATGGAACTTACCTCCGCTAGTACACCTATTGCTCATAAAGATATCGACCTAAAATCAGTTGAAGGCTTTCGAAGATTATCCAAAAGTTTCTTGCAAATAACTGATGCTTTAATTTGTAAGCCAAAAAAAAAAAAAAAAAAAAAAAAAAAAAAAAAAAAAAAAAAAAAAAAAAAAAAAAAAAAAAAAAAAACAAGAAATGGTAAGTAACTGAGATTCACTCTAAGCCGATTATTTCTTTTTTCAAACAACTTTAGCAAACTTCGTCACATTGTACGGCCGCAGGCGTCTTATGAAAATTATACAAAAAGAATCAAAAGTTGTTATTAACTACTACTACTACTACTACTACTACTACCATTAAATATGATAAGCGAATGAGTGATTTAAGGCAACACAACCAACAGCATTGATCGTTAAATATCATTCTAATTGTGTTAAAAGCTCGCGAGCAGCGAACTAATTTAATGTAATGCACAATTTAATGTAAAAACAAAAGGCGAGCGATTGTTTTCATTCCTTTTCAAATAACATGAATATCACGTTCTGCAAGAATTTGCAAGTTCTACCTGTTTATTGGCTGAGTCGATCATAAAGATCATAAAGGCAAATAACCCGGGGAGTGGTACATGTATGTACTTGCTGTGGAGTTTGAATACACGGCAATTAAGTACAGTACAGTATGAAAAGTTGAAAAGTTGAAAAGTTTAAAGGTTTTATTTGATTAAGATTAATACTCGAAATTAAAACAAACTAATTGTTTAGTGGCCACCAATCAACCAAGCCAACCAACTGTTCACTGACTGTACGAAGTGGTCGGAGCAAGATTTGATTAATTGAAACATGTGCATAATTTTTATGGAATATATATACAATTTAGAGAAATAGCTTCGACCACCAGGCATGAAAGCTAAAACACTAAATAAGTCAGTAGTTTACGTAAAGTGTGCTTCTTCTCTCTTTTAACACATTTGACACATGCGGACGTTTGAATTGTGCACCTGAACCAGTTATCTAAATCTCCTCATAAATCCAGCATCATCTCATTGACACGAACCGTCCCATACATGAAGTTAGTAGCATATCCTTATGTAAAAATAATTGCGAATTTCTTCTTCTTTTTTTTACTTCAACTAGGAGCCACTTTTTTTATGCAATTATTTTTGCTCTTTTTTAAAACCATTGCCGAAAATTGTTTATTTGTTTACAAACAAAAAACAGAATCCGGTCAAACAGCATTAAATCGAACCGTGGCAAGCGATTTAATAATTAACGAGGAAATGTTAAGAAAAAAAAAAAAAAGAATCTGTCCATCCGATTGTATTTAATAATGTGACTGTAAAACTGCCGGTTGTTTATTTATTTATATTTATTTTATTTTTTTATTTATTTATTTATTTTTTTTTTTTTTGGTAAACCGCGGTAAAATTAGCTCTGTAGACATACAAAAATACTAAATTATACAAATTTTTTGGTGTTTACGATGAAGCAAATCTTATCGCTTTGACTGCGTCAAGTCAGATAAGTTGATCGACAACTATGCGATAAACGTTTCTTTATTGTATTTATGATATGTTTCAAAAATAGATTCAAAGTTTTTGTGAATATTGCAAACTACAAATGTAAGATAGAGATAACAAAGTTACACGTTACACGAATACGTAAAAATTTCCTTAAAAGTTTCCTTACGCGATTTATCTTGAAAAGCGGACAAGCGTCGAAACATTTAGCTGTGCACGTTGACTGAATCAAAAGCAATCGATTAGCTAAACTACATCACAACTTTGTTGCGAAATTAGGGTAATGACCATTATCATCATATCTTTGAAAGCGTGTGTAATAAGTTATCGCAAATTGCTATGCAACATGCTTCGACTTTGTACCTCGATTTCCGCTTATAATTTATTTCCGACTTGAAGCATAATCAACATAAAGGATTCCCACTTTATAAACATTATAAGATGTGTAACAATGTGTGTAACAATATTATTGTGAACCCGGGCCTCCTCATCTCTCGGCTCAAAGCATAAGAATTGTATCTAAAACCGCATTCATACGCCGTATTAAGTCGAAATAAGTCGAAACCTCTCCCTTGCCTGTCTGCGTTCTTGAATTATTTGAAATTCGTTCCCTCGTCAAACACTCCGATATTTCGCATTCTTGTTGTATTGTGTTTAACTTTGTCTGAAATATTAGGTAACTATATAACGCATCACTAACCCAACACCGACCTCCTTGTATTCTTTGATGATTTGGGCAGTCATATATTATTTATAGCTCCTCCCCTAGAAACTGTATGGTATGTAAAGCCGTATTATAGCACTTTCAAGAATTAAACTTTAACACAATCAATACAATCGATCACCGCTGACTACCTCTTTGACATACGGAATGGGAACACATTCGAATTATATTTTCCTGTGTTGGCCGTGTCGGTGTGCTAACCACCAGAGGAGTGCATGGTTCGTGTAACCATGCCCTCCTCGTTGATCGCGAAAAAGTCAGTTAAATACTTTGTTGTATTTTGTCCAGCGAAGAATTAAATTCGGTCATACGTTAGGAAGACGTAGTGTATGGAGTATGTGAGGGAGTGAGAGAAGAGAAACTCTTACTTGGGTTAATGAAGAATTCCGCGAATTGTTTTTTCAGGAGCATGAGCTAAGCTCGTGCCAGATATCGTATATTGTATAGAATCTATATTTGGCCGGGCGCATCGTAAATTCCTCTCGAGTCGAATACGTTGTTTTCCGCTAAACGTTTCAGTTGTTTTACTAATTATTTGAAATTATTTTCTATGTAATTGAAATTAAAAATTATATTTTCGTTTGTTTGGTTGCCAAACATACATATATTAATCAAATGGAATTATATTACAGTTTATTAGTTTTTTTTTTTTTTGTTGTTTTTTAAATGCTTTTTTTTTATTCAAAATTACGAAATAAATATATATTCCTTAATAAACCTCTATGTAGGCGAATGTACTGAGCAATTGTATGAAAAAAATAAAAATAAAAAAATTGAGAAAATTATTATATTGTTTATACTGGCAACAAGAAAAACACACACCCACCGCCCGAGTAAAATGAAAGCAAAATATCAAAATACATGTTAAGCACATGCACACATATGTATGTATGTCTATAACTATAAGAATGTGGATATATGTAGATATATAAATGTTTGTATATTTATATGTGTACAAAAGAGCGGTGCAAGAGCAGCCATAAAAACAAAAGAATTAATTATACATTTTAGCGGTGAACATTTGATTATTACACTGAAAAAAAAAACTATGTATATGTGTGTATACACATACTGTACATTCAATCGATATTAATATGTATGAGTCTTGAGCACATACATGTTCTCATTTCATTTATATTTATATGAAATTATTTTTTCCTTATGATATTTATTTTAATTGCAAAATAAACATGCGCAACAAAACCTTATTAGATAAACTTGTACAAAACACATATGTAAATAATCGCAAAGGAATTTCCAAATTCATAGTGCATTGCTAGGGCTGCCCACATACATACATCTACATACGCATACGTGTTTTTCGAGCTAAAAATAAAAACTGAAAATTACTTCGAGAGACGGAAATACGAATAATTTTCTATATCCTCTCACTTTGCAGTCATCGAATGGAGCATATTTTGAAAATCTTTTCATCTTTTCAAGTCTACCCAAGAAAATTAGCGTAATTCTGATATGGAAAAAAAAAAAAAAAAAAAAAAAAAAAAATGATTTAACAAATAAAAAATTTGAAAAACTTTGTGCCTTACGCGCGTTTTCTCTTCATTTAGAAAAGTACCGCCGAATCGTCTTCGACTAATGATTTATTCAGTTTTCCTTTTTTTTATTTATTCTTTTTTTTTTCTCTTTTTTTAATTTCATCGGCATAGTTTATGTATGTGTGTGTAAGAATTTTTCTTTCATTCTTTTTTTGGCACCGCTTTCAATTTAAAAATAATTACAACGTTCCAACGAGGAAAAAAAACAACCACAACTTGCTACTCGTCAGCTAATCATAATACTCTGACGTGCATTATCGTCTAAGAAAATGCATTACATATCCATCCCATCCTTAAAAGGTGGTGCGCCTTTCATTCACCCCGATTTGCTACGCACACAATTCGTTTTTATAACTTTACACATATCTGCGCCTTGTTTACTTTCACGCGAGCCTGTTACCGCACAAGGTATGCTCAATTTGCCAGTTATTTGCAACGCATAGACGCACGTACAGCAATGGCCGTACTTTGTCTAAATGAACAACGAAAGCGATACAACCACGTCCTATATAGCTGGTCGCCTATCTGTTCACCCGTCGCTTCGCCCGTCTATCGGAATCTCGGAATCGTTTCTTCCTTCCTCTTCACTTTCCATTCAGTTTAGGCTAAATTCAAATTTGTCAGTAGAGCATACTCGACCGCAGGTTTATCGCATGAGGAGCAGTCGAGAATTGGGAACACATCACTGTGCAATTCTTCTATAATAACCTTTTCAATGAATTCTTACACACCCATTTTTGGACTAGGTTCGCTCGTAACGGTACGAGTAACTCACATATGTTTGTCAACTCCGACATGTTCTCCTTGTAGAGCAGTTAGACCGTAGCGTTCGTTTCGATCCAAGACAACAAAAATTGATATCTTGTTTTTCAAAAATTTCATGTTTTCATAAAGTTCGCTTTCTTTGTTTTAACCTCTTTCTTCGCTATTTGTATATTTAGTTTCGTTTAAATGATTTTATTTAAATGAAAAATTATTTCTTTAATTCTCTTTTAGTCGCTTTTATAAAATATATGAATGCTGTCGATACTGTGTGACGCAATTAGTTTATATTTTATTTACTTCTCTTCCATGTCCACCGTCGGAGCTAAATAGCAGAAAAAAGCATGCACGCTATCAAAGTCATGTTCACGCTCCTGTGCGCTGCCTTATGCCCATCACAGGCCGTCAAATACAATATTTCTTAGCTCTTGTTAATAAAATCTTGACAAAAAGTTTACAATCAAGTCTTACTAACATTCATTGACTGACATTGAGAAGTAGCCTTCGAAGAAATAGTGAATTATTCGATACTTTGCAAAACCATTCAGAGAAACTCTGCTGAATGATGTTTGCTTTTCGCGAACTTGAAGAGATCATTACAGTATCCACCAATTTATCGTACTTGCTTGCCAACATAATCTTTCCACGTTGTAGTGGAATTCATCCATACAAGGCGGACCATACGATGACATGTAACCTGCCAAAGTTTTACTTACTTGCTCTATTTACTACTCCTCAACGGTTTTTGTATCCCCCGACAACGAACGCGCTTTGAAATCTTCATAAACTCTACACCCTACTCAATCGCTGCTGTACTACGAAAAACTAGGTGGACTAAGAATTATAACAATTGTTACATTTTGTCCGTTTTTGTGGAGATGATTTCGTATTTATACCGACGGACATACTCGAATCGGTCAAATGCGGCAAACATTTTGACAGAACGACTATGCGCCCACTCCCTCCGTTGATGGGTATGAAAAGAATCGAAAATTAATACCATTTAAATTCTTCTTTTTTTTTTTTTAAGTCGTACGCGACAAACTAGTTTAGTTGCTCCCGATTTGCCGCAAAAACGAAAAAAAAGAAAGCTGAAATAAAACAGAATTATCCTTCTGTCAGAAGGGCGAAAGAATTGAAAGCACGACCATTGGGAGTTGTTAGTCGAGATTCTTCGCCTGCTCGGTCACAGGCGTGTACAAATGCACTTAAAACTTACAAAGTGCCAGATATTTGCGTAAACTTTAAGAGAGAAATGTTCGGTATTGTTTGCAAAGGTAGCAGTGATTGATCCACCAATCCGCCCACAATTAATATTCAAATGTCTTTTCAACAGAAATACACTTTACGTTGCTTTTCTTAAAAGAATGAAAATAATTTTCTGCTCACCAATAAGTGAATAAGTGAATAAAATACAGAATTCGAACAAAATGCTGCATATTCAGCTCATTGTATTTTTCTACAAAACCTTTATTCGGAACAAAGGAGGAAAAAAAACAGAAAAGAACCGAAAACCATGCACATAAAGATTGAAAAAACTTCCACCCAATCCATGTATGGGATGATAGTACTGTCTGCCAATATGATGAGAAAAGAAAAATTTTTGCTTTCTATAGTGTGCGTGTGTATGTGTTTGTGTACTACACACTTCTCATTCAAATAATAATTTTCTTATTTATACAATTTTCAAAAATAAATGAAAATTTTGAACGATTGCACTACTCACACATTACCCCCCGCCTTTCTCTTTCGCTTCATTGAGACACTCTACCATTTGTACATTATCTCTGCATGTATTTGTGCGGGGAAATATCGAAAAAACACAGCAGTCATTCACGGCATAATTCAAAAGATCCGAGGAGAGGAAACATATGGAACACATTACTCAAGAGGATATTCATCGTCTATTCCAATCAGAAACGAAAGAGCACTCAGCTCTCTCATTTTCTGATAGTAGGATATGTACACATCCTACATATTTATGTAGTGACTTAAGAAAAATTCAGCTTTTGCTGGGCACAATAAAAAAATTATTTTCCGTAATATTAATTCTCAGAGAATTATTGAAATTAAAAAAAAAAAAAATCATTTAGACATTTTTCCTCTAGATATGATCGAAGGGAAAGGAATGACGAGATTTCCCCTCCTATAAAGCAACGCCTGCGCCTATTACCCCACGTTAGTATTAGTGCTTAATACATCATTGTATTGGTAACGATTGTCAGTGTGTGGGTATGAAAAATGATGTTCATAAATTGTTCATATACAAAATTCCGACAATTAGTATAAATAATAGTACATGAAAATCCAGCAGCCACTCGCAGTTCTACAGCGAAAGTGTTGATTTAGTCTCTTAGTTTTCTTAATTTGTTGTGTAAACGGTTAGTATAGTGTGTGTTTGTGACTGTGTTCTATATATACACATATATCCAAAAATATATATATATATATATATATACTATGGGAAAAATACTATAGACATTACCGAATGAAAGGATTAGACCCCCGGTGATATCCTAACGCCCCCTACCTGGCCGGATAAAATAAAATAAAAAATAAAAGCCAAATAAGTCGAAAAGAAATTTAGTATTTGAAGATAAATTAAAAAACAAATATAAAAAATAAATAAATAAATTAATAATTAAAAAAGAATTTGGAAAAAAGAAATGATTTCAAAAACAATTTTAGATAGCTTTAGATCGAACAATTAATACACTTAAGGTCTGCTTCTGTTATGTAACCGGACACTCGCTTAACAAGAACAAAAATAAATTGTTAAGAAAAAAAATAATAATAGAAATAAATGTTTTAAACATTTATGTTCGAATACTTTTTTGAAATTACGTAAAGCCAAATACAAAACGATTTCGTTGCCCTCAATCGTAAAGTCGAAGAAAGGAAAATCGACCCGAATAACATTTCACACAATCAAACTCGACAAGCAAGCAAATAGATAAAAATTTCATGGATCGCGTAAAAAAAAAAAACAATTAAAACTTTCCTTACCCTAATCGGTTTCCATTAATTTTAAAGCTAAACGATCTGTTCTGACATCGTTTGTATTTTATCCAGTTACCCAGGAGCCCAAAACCGGACTTCATATCTATGTACATAAACACATGTACGACTGTAAAATACTTGATCTTCTTCGTGATTTGGGGCAACTTCAATATAAACATTATATGTTCTCGTTGGTGTACAGTGGCTGACGAAAGAACTGATACACTGTTCACGAAATGCAAAATACAAATATTCCTTAGGGCAACTTCAATATAAACATTATATGTTCTCGTTGGTGTACAGTGGCTGACGAAAGAATTGATACACTGTTCACGAAATGCAAATACAAATATTCCTTAGGTTGACTTTTCTTATGCTATATGCAATGAATATTAACTGTCGTTATGTTATGTTTTGTACGACGTCCCATTCACCTGCAACATAATCATCTGCACGATGGGCTAAACCTAACCTAAATAGATACACCCGAAGTATATACATATATTTGTTGTACATTTTGTCACAAGTGTCTCCACAAGTGTCTCCACAATCTACAATCTAAGCGAATAGACTTAACGGCCTCCTTTTTTCGTAGTGTTTTTATATGAAAATTCTTTGTACCGCTCTTACCTATTTACAGAATATTTAACAACTCAAATACTCCAAAATGTGTGACGATGAGGTTGCTGCTTTAGTTGTTGACAACGGATCTGGCATGTGCAAAGCCGGTTTCGCCGGTGACGATGCCCCCCGCGCTGTCTTCCCCTCGATTGTTGGTCGTCCCCGCCATCAGGGTGTCATGGTTGGTATGGGTCAAAAAGATTCGTACGTAGGCGATGAGGCCCAATCCAAGAGAGGTATTTTGACTTTGAAATATCCCATTGAACATGGTATCATTACCAACTGGGATGATATGGAAAAGATTTGGCATCACACTTTCTACAATGAATTGCGTGTCGCTCCTGAAGAGCATCCAGTTTTGTTGACTGAGGCCCCCTTGAACCCCAAGGCTAATCGCGAGAAAATGACTCAGATTATGTTTGAAACCTTCAACACTCCCGCTATGTATGTCGCTATCCAAGCTGTGCTCTCCCTGTACGCTTCTGGTCGTACTACTGGTATTGTATTGGACTCTGGTGACGGTGTCTCACACACAGTACCAATTTATGAAGGTTATGCTTTGCCCCATGCCATTCTCCGTTTGGATTTGGCCGGTCGCGATTTGACTGACTATTTGATGAAGATCTTAACTGAGCGCGGCTATTCGTTCACCACAACTGCCGAACGTGAAATTGTCCGTGACATCAAGGAGAAATTGTGCTATGTCGCTTTGGACTTTGAACAAGAAATGGCCACTGCCGCTGCTTCCACTTCCCTTGAGAAGTCCTATGAATTGCCTGATGGTCAAGTCATCACCATCGGTAATGAACGTTTCCGTTGCCCAGAATCCCTCTTCCAACCATCCTTCTTGGGTATGGAATCATGCGGTATTCACGAGACTGTCTACAATTCGATCATGAAGTGCGATGTCGATATCCGTAAGGATTTGTATGCCAACATTGTGATGTCCGGTGGCACCACCATGTACCCTGGTATTGCTGATCGTATGCAAAAAGAAATCACTGCCTTGGCTCCATCCACCATCAAGATTAAGATCATTGCCCCACCAGAACGTAAATACTCGGTCTGGATCGGTGGTTCCATTTTGGCTTCCCTATCCACCTTCCAACAGATGTGGATCTCGAAACAAGAATACGACGAATCCGGCCCCGGCATTGTCCACCGCAAATGCTTTTAAGCGACTCATTTTGGTGCATTCAAACAGGTCTAAGACCAATGGCCGTGATTCAACCGCGGACGCAGAATCAAAACTATTGGTTACTATTATCATCAATCGAGAAAATTTTACAATTTTTTTTTTTTTTAATATTTTAAAAATACTTTACTGTATAATTTTTAATTTAATTAATGTTATTAAAGGAACTAAGTTTATAATATGACGACGAAGGATAAGAAAACAACAACTATTAGAAAAATCCTTGAACATCTCAATGGCATATTTAATGGATTTATCTCTGTCTTTTTTATTACTAAATACATATACACATATTCGAATTATTCAAAATGCAAAAAAAAAAAAAAAAAAAAACGAAAAGCAAATGATGAAAAAAAGGATGAAAGAACTTTTGTTAGAATTATGCGAGAATACATTTATATATACAATATCCACAACAACATAAGAAAAATCCGAGGACTATGACAACCGAAAATCCAAATGTACATCTATTCGAAAAGAAGAATTAAATATAAAACCTAAGAAAAAGCTTAAAAAAAAAAAAAAAAAAAAAAACTTTTAATCAAATAAAATTTCGCGTAGAAGGAACACTTTGAAAATATTGAAGAGATTGAAGAGTATCGATATCGATATCAAGCGCACATGTAGAGAACATATCGCGGAGGGTTTAAAAATAAATTAAATATTTAAATAAAAAAAAATTAAAATAGTAATCGACTAAACAGTTACATCGCTTCCACTTGCATCCGTAAAAGGCGAGCGAACACACATATGTTAAACACATGCCACGATTTTCCGTTACATATGCGCTTTAGGTGTGGTGGTTATGCATCTCCCACTTATGAATACCTTCGGCATTGGCTCGGCTACTGCAAAAACAATTCAATAGATGCTGAATGCCTCTGTTCTCCAAACATTTCTCTGATTGAATGTCTAAAAATACTTTTTATTAACGATCCACTCACACATGATCTTCCTTGCGCTTGAAGACACATGTGCAGACAGACGTACTTTACATGATCATTACATTACATACCCAGCACAACAAAAACATTCGAATATGCTCACACGCACACGATTTTACGATTATTAAATATACATCTATTATAAGAGCAAGTAAAGAAGATTCGGCTCGAGGCGAACTTTGAATCTCTATCGTCTAAAGTAGAATATAAATAGAAGAAAACTCGGCACGTTGTTGACGCAACAGTCCGGCCCTCAAAATTCTATCAGTTGGAAATTGTAAAGGAAAGCATTACAACATTATCAGCAATTTTTGCATATTGTCAGCCCTAGCCTTAGGGGCGAAAGTTGCCTATTTTTGTACACAAGCAGTGCAATCCAACCAAGAATTCTTCCAACAAATACTACCAATTTAATTCCCGTCTTTTTGAGAAAGGAAGGACGCGCACTTATTTGTAACAAGCGAAGACGGCCCATTCCCTACTTCATAAAACATAATATTGATTGAAATGATTTCCACTTTTTACCCTTTAAATATTTTTAATAAAAAGATGGTAGCGTCTGGTCAAAGGCGCTCCAATTTCAATAATTTTTTGCGAATTACAATAAGCCTCACATTGCAATGATAAAATTGCTTTACGATTTGTTAACTATGATGTCACTTTTCTGATCGCTTCAACTAATTCCACCAGGCAATCACAGTGGAAATATGAATTATTCAGATGGGGGTAAGTGAAGGTGTACAACGTTTCCATAATCCCAGCGGAAGTGATAATGGGATCCTTTATGATGCAATTTATCTTGCGATTGGGTTCGGTTAAGGAAAAATTTCTCTCGAGCCATGGCGCAGATGACTCGTGATTTTCTTCCATCAGCAGTTGTACGCTAAAAAGAAAGAGAAAGCCAGGCTGTGCTGGGGCAAAGCATGCTGCGAATAACGTCTTGTCATTTTCAATTTATGCAACGTGCGAATATCAAGCTTCTTAATAAGTTGTGGAATTTTCCAATACAGGACTCATTAAATCTGCCTTCGCTTGACCTGCTTCATATAGTGATGCCCCTCAATTGTGGCAACGAACGAATTGATTTGCAGATGATTTGCGAGAGTCGACCCAGAAAATTGCCAATCTTTGAAGAGAGAGTCAGACGAAATGTTGCTCTCCAAACCAAGTTATACGCATGCCGTTTATGTTGTAATCAACACCATAAACTTCACATACCTCGTTTTCGCGCCTCAACAACTTCATTGAATTTGAGAAATCTGATATGCCAAAGATTTTACTTTACAACAACAGCAAACAAACCACCCAGACCACAATGGAGGTCTTCCAAAGAGTTATAACTTATGATAGAGGAAAATTTTTCTTAACGGCGCATACGCTCTTCATTCTTGCCTTTTTTTAAATAAACAAAAATATAGTTTTATTGCATTGAAAATGTACATTTGAATGAATACCTTTTGTATGATGTACTCTAGAAAAGATATAAAATTGTGTATATAAAGATATATATATATATATATATATTATTTCATTATGTCAATTATGTAATATATAATATACGTTACGATATATTTAGATTTCAATATATAAATATGTATGTATATACTACAGATCGTTGTCAAGAGCTTAATTAATTGCAGAAAATTCATTTTTATTTCTAAATAAATAATTTAGAAAATTAAATATCAAAGAAAAATTACAGTCATAATCGTAATATTATTACTTTGCCTATATATTTTTCTTAACTGAGTGAAAGAGCAGCCGGAATGTATTTTTTTCTTTTTTTTTTTTTTTTTGCTTAATTTTATAATTTTCTTCACAGATTGTCTATTTAAAACCTATCCATTCAAAAAAGGAAAACATATACGAAAAGGGAAGGAATTATACATAAGTCTTTTGGTTAAATCAATTGTCAAATATGCTTAAAAAAGTTCAATTTAATTAATTCTTATAATTTGTTAAGTACATTGCAGCAATCGACCGACTACTTTTAAGGCACATTAATAATTATTTTATTCAATCGATTTTTTTTGTTTTTTTTTTTTTTTTTTTTTTTTTTTTTTTTTTTTGATTAATCTATTCGGTCAATATGTGAGAAACACTTTTGGCATTTATGACCGGACTGTGTACTAATTTCACTTGTCCCCTCCCCGTATAAGGGAGATATAAAAACTCCCCCATTGCCATTGCCATTTCAAGACATTTAGGACACGACCAAAATGCATTCAATGCATTTCAACTATCTACCGAGTCTTTTAATCGCACGCACTTTTACAAAAAATTGTCTTTAAAAATGACAAGCAGTGTAACAAAAGTCGAATACCCACGTATAAGCGAAGGTATGAGAAGGCCCTAGGGTAAAATGATACGAACGAAAATAAATATAAATAAAACAAAAATAGAAAAACAAAAACACATCATAATCATGTAATTAACAAAAAAAAACTAATCAATAGCTATTAACTAATATTGATGCTTATAACTGCGTTGTTATAACCGATTTCCGTATAATTGCGGGTTCTTTACCTTTCGGTGCCGACACCACTTCCGAAGACACCAGCCAAGGCGAAACCATAGTATCATTTTGCGACGAGGTAACGTGATTAACGTGCTTTGTCGGCTGAGACTAGAAAAAAAAAATTTAATTTATTTAACAAATGATTTCAAAACGTTTCGTATTATTTTAACAGGTTCACAGCGACCCCACGTACATATCGACGCACTAAAACTAAAAGTAGCCTGTTTAAAATTTAATTGCGAGACATTTTCGTTTTTCGTTTTCTATTTATAATTCTAACCGGTTTAACACTCCCCGAGCTTGTAAGCAACAGTTTATTAATACCTTTTTAAGCCCATTTCTACGTGAATGTACAAAATTTACCAATTGATAAGTTCGTGGAATATCATTCATAGAATAGCAAAACAACATATGATAGTTTCAGTATCGGTGCAATTTTTCAAAATGGAAAATTCTTTATAAGCCCACTCGAATGGAAAAATCGTTTTACCTACGCAATAAGAGACTACCGGAGCTATCTTTTGAATAAAATGGGAAAAGTTCTCAAAGGAAAAATTTATTCATACCCAATAGCAAAGCCATTCAAACAAATTATACTACAAATATTTTAAATGCCAGGACATTTTCCCATTACCTTCCATCTGTTCTCTAATCGTGAAAATAAATGAAAAGTGAATTGAATTTTGAGTGCGATTTAAAAATTGAAAATAAAGATAATCCGAGAAATACATATATTGACCTTGAAGTTTAAAAAATATTCATTCACTAGCCATTCTATAATTATAAACGTCTTTTTGTTTCGGCTCCACGAACTTTCCGATTACCTTAACATAGGGGTTCCATGCGCACACAGAGAACTTCTTCGGAGCAATGAGTTCGCTTCGAATAGTCAGAGCATGTTAGTGAAACGCTAACATTCAGAATGTATGGAAAGTAGTAGTACTACTTAGGACTAAATTTTTGACTGAAATTTTGAATGCCTTGAGTAGTGCTCCTTGCAAATGCATCGACATTTCGCTTATAAAAAAACAAAAAAATAGGCAAAACAATGTGTTATCCGGTTCCTGCACCAATCCAACTTTGTATTTTATGGGCATTGAGCTTTTCATGACACCAATGGCGAAAATGTAAGCAATATGGATCGACTAGAATGAATGTGGGGAGGCTGATGAAATCTCTATTTCTTGAATCGTCATTCATCAACATGAATAAGACACTAAAAAATGATTCGAAAAACAATTTTAGAAATTGTCAAGTTACAAAAAACAGCTCTCGGTATTTGTCTCGTTTTGCAAACGGATTTATCGGAGTTCAAGTTGCCGCTTAAACCGCCAAATGGTGATAAACAACATTTTTCGATCCGTTTCAGTTATTTTTCAATTCACACAAACTCGTACATATAGTAGTTCTAGTATGAGAGTACACTCTCATTACAATAATGTCGCAATCATCGTCATAATTTATTGCTTTAGTAATTATATTACTAAAATAACACAAACATAACATAATACAAAGTGTGTCTTAAGGAAAAATTTTGTAAAAATTTTCAGCATTGGTTTTGACGTGATGGACGACGATAAAGTTAGAAGCTTGAATTTTAATTTTTTTACTTTAAAGTACTTTTTTTTTTATTTTATTGCATAACATAGCATAGCATAGGAAATGGCACTTGGATGGATGGATTGGTTGCGATTATAAGTAAAGAGGTAGCAAATAATAATGTTGTAGGTGCGACAATATTATTCCCAAATAGGAAATCGGTGCTGTTCAAATATGCTCAATGTTTGTGCACAAAAGGTCTTGAATGAAAACATAGACAAGGTAGACAAACGTAGCCGAAACGCAAACAAAAGTGCAAAAATAAAAAAGATAACTTAAAAAATTTGATTTAAATACTAAACTCAGACGCCTTAACATAAGGTACAATACAACGGTGTAATACTTACAACTGTAATGCAGGTGGTATTAAGTGAATCGAACACGTCACTATGATTCGAAATGTGATTGTGTACATTATTACTCGTGCTGGTTGTAGTTGTTGTTATCAAAGAGTTATTGTTACTATTGTTAGCGGTTGTTGTTGTTGTTGGTTTTTGCTCAACTATGCTCAATGTTAACTTATCGCCACCCTTTTCGGGTACGAGCAATTTCCCATAAGGTGTTGTATGACCCAATTTGTATACACACATAAGAACACAATAAAACAAAAATAATGCGCAAATACAACACATACAGAAGCGTGAAATATAAGAAAAAGAAAAACAAAAAAAACACACAACATAATGTATAACGTTATGCAAATCAAAAAACAAAAAACAAAAGAAACTAAATAAAAAAAAAAAATTGCATTGCAACGTACAAAATATATGGATGAAGAAGAAGGAATTTTGTTTGGTAATTAGCTCGCGCCTACAAGCCTACACACTTTTAGAAACTTAACAACTAGCACTTACAACTGATATGTAGGTGGCATTCAATGAATCAGGTCCTTCGTTATGGTGCAGTACGTTGTTATGCAAATGATTGCTTGGAATATTAGTTGTTGTTGTAATATTGTTATTGTAAACATTGTTGTTTATACCATTTACAGCTGACGCAGCCGGCACAAACATTTGATTTGTTAATTTGGCTGTGGTACTGGCTCCAAGCTCCTCTTCAACGCGTGCTACAAAAAGATATTAAACAACTCTACTACTGTCTGTCAAAGGAAAAAGGAAATGTTAAAGAATTCACCTTTTAGTATATTGCACTTTATATGACCAGGTGGAAGGGCGGATCCGCCCACATTAGCCAATTTCACCTGATTGTTCGGCTTATCCGAGTTAGATAAACGTTTTAAAGTTTCCGTATTATGTTCCATATCAAAGGTCTTATTAATAGTGACCCTAACAAAATAAGGGCATAAAATAGTAACATGCTTCGATTCGATATTTTTTTGTAAAAATTGCACCACACACACACACAATGAGCGCCCAATTGAAATATGTCTTATGCTCCTAACTTGTAAATTATTACATAACTAAAATTGTAACATAACTGTGAAAAGTTAACAAAGGCAAAAGCAGTCCCCTTCAAGGGGAGCAGCACTTTCATTTACTTATTTAGCGCATTTAAATTTCGCTTAATAGCAAACCGAACACTTCATCGAAATGATGCTGTCAACTGCCAGCACGACATCATAATCAAAAAGCAAATACACAGTGGAATATATATAGGGATAAGAAGAGAATTAAAATGATAGTTAGATCGGTCTTAATTTGCGCATTAGAAAATCCGTGTCGTTATTAAGCTGCCTTTTATCATCTTATTAAGTTGTAACATAAGAAATTTTCGTTTCTAGGCATCATTACCCCCATCACAGAAATATTTAAAACTTCTCTAAAACTCCATGGACACCCTTTAAACGTAATCGCTCTGGTATGGTATTGTAAATAGCCCGCTATAACATTGGTGCTAGCTAGTAAGTAAAGTTTTCATATAAAAATCATTTACTCTACCTTATGCTGTTAGCATCATTAAGAGCTTCGTTAGCTAAAATGGATGGTGATGGATCTTTAACAATAGACTTTAGCAGTGAATCAAGCTCTTTATCTTTATCCGACAAGCCACTCTTTACGCTATAAAAGAATAACGAAACACAAACACACAAATTGAAAAATAAAAATAATTTTACGATTATAAAACTTAACAACAAAAACACCGAATGCTATATGTTACACGATCAAGGTTGACTACTACCTGTAAGTTTAGTTAAGAAGACAAAGAATATGTACAAAGAAAAAGCAACGAAGCAACATTAAGTATTTAAAAGTTCCGTCATAAATAAAATCTTCTACGTTCGCGTAAACACCAACGTGTCCATAAACATTAAAAAATCTTCCAATTTTTAACTTAGATAAAGGATATTATTGTTAGTGACTTCGTAACAGAGGTAACAGAAAAAAAAAAATTGTTTAATGCACAAGAGACAACAGGTATCCACGAATCAAAATAATGCTTACACGCACATAATTACACCAGCAATAAGACCCCATTGCAACTCACCTCAAAGATCCTATGGGAGTAGCTTTACTACACTCAGGTTCAAGTCTTGAATATTTAAAAAAAAAAAAAAAAAAATCGCATATAGAAAAAAATTTGCATTAGTGAAAAATCTCAAAAATAGCCGAATGCACTTACTCAACGGTGAGGCCTGCTTTGCCGAAGGAACCGATTCTTGAATAGCCGGCGTCATCAATACTCGAAATCGATTTTATCGAATTGCGGCCCAGCGAAGCGCACACATTAGAGCCCGAATGTATCGAACTACCACAATTAACCTCATCAAATACGCCTGCGTTATGTATTACAGTCTGTATTGACGGTGATGGTGTTATTGGCGCAATATGGTTCGTTTGATTTTCTATGTTGGGAGTCGATAAAATTGAGTCAACCGTATTAATCACTTCCTGGTTACTGGGCGGTAAGGAAGAGGCTGCAGTAGCTGCCGCACGCGCGTTAACCGAAGCCAAAGCTGAAGCAGCATTTTCTTGAGACGACTTCTGACGTTCTCGCAATAAATGGGACTGACGGCTAGCAAAACGTTGAGACAGACGCCTTTCAAATTGAACGGTTCGTCTTGCCCGACTTTGTTGCGTCTGAAATTCAGTGCGACCCGAATAACGGAAACGTGAACCCATACGAAAGAAATTTTGACGTGCTGATGGTCCTTTCACAGGAGCTCGAAGGCGAAAGAATGTATGGTGCTCTACAGCACATTTCCACAAATGTTTGCAGGCCTTCTCATTATACAAACGAAAAACAAAGGTGTGTTCTTGCTCTCGTCCCTCATCATCGTCTTCGACAACAATTAGAGTAAGCTTTTTCTTCTTAAAGTCCAGTTTACTAATTTTAGGCCAAAAGAATAATCCAATCTTTTGATCGCGTTCAAATACTAAAATACCTGTAGGAGTAAGACCTAAGTGATATTCGCAACCGTCTTTCCCCTAAAATAAAACAATAACAGAATTTTATAGCAAAAAGATGGGCAAACAACGCCAGTTCAAATATAAGTGCATCAACACGATCTTCCCATTTAAAATTTTGAAATAATAGAAACCCCAAGCAAATAAGACAAGCAATTTAATCAGGTAGGCAAAGATACACCGGAAAAACGCGGAAAAAGAATTGAATCTCCCGCCATATTCCAATTCGTAATTAACTAAAAAATATTCAACAAAATTCATACCAACACCGTATGCATATCCACACCGTACATATCCAACCACTTCGCCTTGCTAAGGAAAGCAGTTTCGGCCTGCGCTGGAGTGAGACCGCGACACGTTTTGTATTCCTCTAAAATGGCAATTTCCAAATCCTCCGTTTGATCTGGAACAAAGCGAAACTCAGACACGGTAGCTGCCGTATGAATCTCCTCATCAAAATCGCCCAGTTCAGCTGAAAGTAATGACAGCAAGTGAAAGAGGAACTATTTTCACAATCGCTGCGGCTTATGCGCCCATCACACAGCACAAATAATAAGTACATATGTATGCGTAGGGTATCTGTGCGATATCAGTTAGTCTGTTTTGTCCAAGACAGGTACGTGGCAAATTTCTAAAGTAATGTTTTGGAATTTCAGTTGAAATTATGTACATTTATGACCAAAAGAGGAGAAATGCATTAAGTTTAGAACTAAACGAAGTAATGAAATTAACAGTCAGTGGTGATGGGTAAAAAGATATATAACATCTACATAAAATCAAATCATGTTATCATGTATTTACATTGCAAGGCCAAAGCACATAATTCAGCTGCCTTATCATCGGGACAGTCCAAACGTCCTTCCAGTAGGTCGTGTTTCAATTGCAAGAAGAATAAATAACGTGTTAATTCCTCGCGTAAAGTAATTGGCTCTGAGGAATAAAACTTTACTTTTAAACGGAACGTGTAAGGTGGGCCAACTAAAAAAGGCGAGAAGACACAGAAAAGTAAGATTAGGACAAATCGTGCAACCAAAGATTTAATCACTTACTCTTTACTTGCTTTTTGATAGGTTTGGTGGGATCCAACCAATGTTTAACATGATTGGCGTCAGTAAACTGCAAACCGAAATAATCCTTTTCAATAATATCCAAATTATAAAAAACTTGCTCATATAAAAAACTACCCATGGCTTTTTTCTGCAATACAAAAAAAAACAAAAAAAAAAAAAAACGATAAAATAGTACAAAACCAGTGGGCGTACACGCAAGAAAACATTGGGACGCGTTAAAAGTTGACATGTGTAACGCATTAGCACTTCAGCAAGCACTTTCAGCCAAGCATACTTACTGACAACTCAATTGATAAGTCTGTATTATCCAAAAGTATAACACGGCAATCGATCTTATTCTTGTTAACCGGAATGCGTTGGGGTTTGATTTGCGACGAGACATTGGTGTTAATGACACCAGATGCTAATCTGGCGTCAACACGATCATTTTCAACATAATTATTGCGAACTTTACGCCGACTTAGAAAGCGCAACATATTCTAAATGTTAACCCAACAAACTACACATTTAACGGAATGATGAACGGTTTATCGCAAAGAAACGGTCACACAAGTCGGATGAGAAAGACTATAAAAAGATTTGCTAAGCAAACTCTTTGCTTTAAAAAATTGCAAGTTTTCTTTTAACTTTATACGACACATACGATCACAACTCCTCACACCGGTGTGACACTTAACACCGTCAGAAAGACATTTTAAGTTTAATGAGCAGCAAGTCAAGCTTTAGATTTCATACTAACAAAGACCATAGAAAAATAGTAATATAGTAACATTCATGTAGCAGGTTTTTGTTATGTTGAATTGTTTACTGTTGTAAAAGAGAAGATGAGATAACTCTAAGCTGAACGACTTATCGCTTTATGTGTTTGCGGAGAAAATATAAACTTGGAATTGATTTTCTTTCTTTATTAAGAATACATGCACATATTTATGGTTGCATTAATCGTGATCCTGTTTTAGTTTATGCACATGTTTGTGTATTAGTAAAGCACCTCGTCCAGGCAGCCGTTTCATTAATACCACTTTCCGCGTTTATTAATTATTGCGATTGTTGTTGTTGTTGTTGTTGTTGTTCTTGTTGCTTCTATTTATGTTGCCCACCACTACCATTGCTATAGCGAAAAACGTCAGTTTCTATTCCAAATTTACACTAAATAAACAGCCACGACCACGACCACCCAAAAAAAGAACGACAGCCAAGAATAAACTGCCTCACACAACACCCATATATAACACGTTTTTAAAAGGCGGAGTACTCTTCACCACCACCGCAATACAAAATTGATTAACGATGGAAAAACTATCCACTATTGGTTCAGCCACAATTTACACACGCAAAATTTTCTCAACCATATTTTGCATTTCGCCAATTTCACTGAAGCTAAAGAAAATTGTCTTTAAATTGAATTGAAGTGCTGTGAAAGCTAATTACGAAGTTGATGTACTTCAATTAAATAATTAAAACGCAAACAATATTGTTTTAAAAAAAAATGAAACCAAATGCAAAAAAATATTAACGCGGAGTGAAAAAGAACTTAATACACAATCTCTTTTATCAGAAACCAGTCACAAGAGTTACCAGGTCTACCTAAAACAAGTATGAAGAGAAGGGGGAATTCAAAGAATGCCTGAATAAAAAGAATACCAATAACCAATAGGAACATAGAATTGATAATTACAGAAAGTGCAAAAATATTGGATTAATTTTTGTGCTATATAAAAAGCTTTTTGTTGAGAAATATTTAAGAAAAAAAAATAAAATAAACTAAAAATATAAATTTCTCTTTTGCACATACACTATCTTCACAATATCGTATATTTCTCATTAATCAAAACGGAAATTTGTAAGCATTTGAACTCTTTTTTTAATAAATCAAAGTCTGATCGTAAAGAATCAGCTGAATATATCAAGTTGCCCAGCCACCATATGATTTTCATTTGCGTTGTTTACACTTCGTTAAGCACGAATGATGCCACATAGCGAAAATAAAGAAAACGACTAAACTGAACAGTTCTGCATATGTCCACAAACTTGTAAAAGGCGTAATTAATTCCTTAAAGTAGTCTCCAACCTATGTTAATTTTGTAAATATAAATCCCGACATTAATTTATAACATATTTGAACTTTGTCAATGCCACCGTCAGACCGTGATTAGACATTAATTGCAATACAATTATTATGCGCAAAGCAAACAAAAATGTATTTCTTCACTGATGTCAATTGTGAGACAATTGCGTATTTATGTAAAGAATGGCTTGAATTAGTAATTCCACAAAAATGTTATACTAAAAGTAATCAATTGACATCACTAAACATAAAAAAATATACACAATAAAACATAAAATATCAATTTTCTTCGGAATTATTATAGATTAAACTAAAAATTAATTAATATTATTATTGCAAAATTTGTTCAAGGAATTTAAGTAATTGGCAGTGAAAGTTAGTAGTTGAAAGTTTCGTTTGTAATTGTTATTCTGGGGTAAAGTGTGTTGTAGCATACCCAAGAGTTGACCTGCAATTAACAAAAAAATAATTGTGGGAAAATTTGTGTTGGGAGGAAATCGCAATGAATTTGAATTTGGTGGAAATGAATCCTTATGGCAATGGTCTTTTGTATGCCGGTTTTAATCAAGATCAAGGTATATTTCCTATATTCAATTTCTGGAAATGAGTTTGTTGGTTGATGAATGCGTTACAGGATGTTTTGCCTGTGCTACCGACACGGGTTTTCGTGTCTATAATTGCGATCCTCTGAAAGAAAAAGAGCGACAATTTTTTCCTGAAGGTGGCCTAAGTCACGTTGAGATGCTATTTCGATGCAATTACTTAGCATTGGTAGGCGGGGGTATACGCCCATTGTATCCTCCTAACAAAGTGATTGTATGGGATGATTTGAAAAAGGCTCCAGCAATATCTTTGGACTTTAACCAACCCGTTAACAGTGTGCGTTTAAGGCGAGATCGTATAGTTGTAGTTTTGGAAGGTGTTATAAAGGTCTACACATTTACACAGCAACCCCAACAATTGCATGTTTTCGAGACCAGCAACAATCCCAAAGGCTTATGCGTTTTATGCCCTCACAGTAATAAAAGTCTATTAGCATTCCCAGGTCGTCGTTCGGGCCATGTGCAGGTAAAATGAGCTCACTACGTTTTTTCATTTATTTTTTTTCAACCCTTAATTTTAAGATTGTTGACTTGGCCAATACTGAACGTGCGGCTTTAGAAGTTATTGCGCATGAAGCGGCCATTGCTTGCGTCGCTTTGAACTTGCAGGGCACTCGTTTAGCCACTGCCAGCGAAAAGGGCACTTTAATACGAATCTTCGATACAGATAATGGCAAAAAAGTCGGCGAATTAAGGCGCGGCAGTAACCAAGCGAATATATACTGTATAAATTTTAATCATCAGTCGACGATGTTAGTTGTTTCTTCCGATCACGGCACGATACACGTTTTTAATTTAGAAGACAACAAACCTAAAGAGTCCAGCTTACCAATAATACCCAAATATTTTTCGAGCCAATGGAGTTTTGTTAAATTTTCTATCCCACAAGGCCCAGCCTGTATTTGTGCTTTCGGATCTGATCCGAATTCAGTAATTGGTATGTAAATTTCGATTTAATAGCAAAGTATTCTCAAAGTTAGTTCTAAAACAATTTTTAGCAATATGTGCCGACGGTCATTATTACAAATTCCTTTTTAATAGTAAAGGTGAATGCAGCCGCGATGTGTGTACCCAATTTCTTGAATTGATAGACGATCAAAATTAAAGAGAAGCAATTATCTACAGACAAAACTGCATATACAGTTATAAATTTCTCTCGTCGCTGACAAGACAAGGGCATGGTTATAAAATGTGTTTTCTTTTACCGCTTGATTTTTAATGTGTCTTAAGTTCCCACACATTGCCACAAATAATTATTTCCTCAATTGATAATTTAAAAAATATCCACTTTATTCGTACGGAAATTTATATTAATTAATAAGCCAAATAAAATAATTTAACTAAAGTAAAAAATTCTAACGAAAAAAGGTGCTTCCGTTTTTTGCGCGGTTTCAACATTTTCTTTTTGTAAAATTTTTAGACTGCTGGCTGGAGCAAGTATAAAAAAGACAAGGGCCGTAATCACGTAGCTGAAAGCCAACTTTCGCCATAGTATTCAGCCGTTTTTGCCACAGCTGAATACAAAATTGAAAGCTAAATTTTTTATAAATGATTACCTTCAGGATTTAGAAGTCCGTTGCGTATCTTAAAATTATTTTAATTGTAAAGAGCGCAAAGTATGCTTTGCAGTACTGCAACTATCTGAATAATCACATTCGCATTCCGGACTTCATCAAAGATCGCCTATATGCAACAAGTATTTGTATTATGTATTTTGAGTTTATGAGTAGGTTGTAAGTAGTGCTCTATTAACATTTGCATGAAGTTATTTTTTCATTAAGCCACATAATACGTGGCTAACAGTAAACAAAATTGCATGCGAAAATATTTGACTCAGTTGCCGATTTTAATTTACTTTTTAAAATTTTATAATCACCCTGTTATCTGCTACCTAAACTCATCAGTTAGTTGTCAGAATGATACACAAGCTTACAAAGAAGTATATGGAAACATTGTTGACGTGTTGAATTGCTAAAAAATTTGTGCAAAAATGTTTAGTTTTGAAACTCATATGGTAAAATTTATCTCGTTTGAATTGTTTAAAAGCCTATTAACTTGATTATTACAAAAAACTTTAGGATTTTGTCGGTCAGCAAAAGGCTGAAAAATATTCACGATTTATTATAACTCTGTTCGGTGTTGTTGGACTTATTTGGGGTGTGATCATACAGCAATTTTCACAAACTGTTTATATATTAGGGGCTGGATTTGTTTTAGCCTCCCTGGTAAGTATGGTAACTTCATCTTTCTTTTTAAAGTAACGTCAACACATATTCTTAATTCTCAGCTCACTATACCTCCTTGGCCGATATATAGGCGTCATCCTTTGAACTGGCAAAAGCCGAAACCAGAACACGCATCATTGAGTAATAGCAGTCATGAGGAAAACAAACAAAAGAAGAAAAAATAATAATTTTCCAGCATTCCACCCATTGTTCCAAGTATTCAGTTCCCGCAAGTGAATGAATAAAGAACGCTAAAATTCTATGTTTTCTAGTTAATACTTTTACAATTTAATTTTTCATATCGGTCTTCTGTACGATTTTAATTCATTGTGATCGTAATATTTGTGTATTAAATCATACATGTTTGCGAAAAAATACATTAAATTATCATATTGACCATTATAAGGAGCTGTTGGTTCTACATTATTTACCCCCGTTTCTATTACTTGAGCAATTTTATATAAACTATCATCTATTTCCAAATTCTCCAAGCCTTTATACAATGAATTCAAGCCCCATGCATTAATATGCAATTCCAATAAAAATTGATGTATAGCTTCAATCGTAGCGAGATACCAACGTGGACTGTTCTTTTGATGTCTCCAAAATTGTGAAGAACGGTTTTGCAGCACCACCGACTTTAAACATTTGATACGTTCATCTTTGTAGATACTTCTTGATTGGTTCCATGTACTATCTATGAAGATTGCTTTTTTTAATGGCAAATACTCTAATCTACATTGGACACTTTCATCGTCAATGATTTCTTTCATTCGCCTTTTTAAAAGTGTGCCTACATTGTACCCTTTGTGATAAGCGAGAGTGTGCTCGTTGCATATTTTTACTTTACGTTCAAATAACTGCGGTACCGTTATGCTTTGAGCGCTTGGAAATATTAATATGACATCTTCTCGATCTTTCTGGTAATCTGGTATGTTAGGATATGTATATATTCGCACATTATGTGGTGCTAACACGGCTGCATGAATTGCGGTACTCTTGCCATCAATCTCCTTTTTATGTTTTATAATATCAATATCGATGGGCAAACTTACTTTGGGAATAAGATCAGCTATATTTGGTATTGGTATATAACAATTGTAACAGAAAAATTTTCGGGAGCGATGACAACGCAAACAATCATGACGACCTTCGATGGTATCCAGAACCGTATGGTCATCCAAACGCATATTTGCGAATGGATATTTACGCGATGTCATTTTGGAACACTTTGGAGACATAACTACCTTTATATTACTTCTTAAGCGACGTGCCAGTAACACAATCCCCACTCAGTCAACAAATATTAATTAAACACTTCTAAGCGAATCTGCTGCTGATTTGCCTCAATTGCAATTGCTAGCCTTAACCACTTTCCGAAAAAGAAAAGCTGACTGAGACAACTGATACAAACAATTCATGTTGATATGGCGCTCTCTCTCTCTCTTGCCGGTTTCTTATATTAAAACATTGATATTATTTTTTGTGTTTGGCGTCGCTCTTGATGAAACCGATTTAAATGCATGCACACCAATCTTTTTGATTCTTTGTTTTTCGCATTCGTTGTTTTGACTCATATTCTTTTTAAATCGCTTAATTCATATAAACACACCTGCAATTATAACGTCTAAAACGCCTGATTCACCTGATTCTTCATTCACCTTACGATTAAATACATAAAATTTTAAAATTGACGGAAAATAATTTCAATAAACGCTCCACTCAAAGCACTTCAAAGCGAAAAATAATTTTTATAATTTCTGTCATTGATTCGTCATAGCATAGTGATAAAAATTAACCAAGTTTTATGTAAAAGAAACTGCAATTTTATAAGAAACACTTTCGAAAAATATTTCATAAACAAATATGCAAAATAGAAAATTTGTATTTTTACTGATATTTGTACATAAATTTTACACATTTTAGGCTTACGTAAAGAAAAGTTTTTTTGTTTGTACAATAATTAATTTCCTTCAAAGTATTTAAAAATTTACTAAATTCTAGCCGGTTTAGTTCTTCGCGTCTGTATAATGTTTATAAGACAAATCGAGAACCAAGCGATTACGGCTATCCAAGCACATATCAGGCACATGTAAAAACATACTGAACTGTTAATACGACCGTATTTTCGTCTTTCATAAGAGATACTTTCTACCAAATAGTCCATGAAATCGAATATGGCCGAACAGGATAGACGACTTTTAATGACCGGCACAATATTTCCCACACCTTGTATTTCTTTAAGTAAAGTCTCCCGATACTGTTTACAAGTGATTTCAAAGCCATCAGTAAAGATCGAAGCATAGATTAATGTATACACAAAGCTAAGACTGGCTATAACAGTAACAGGAAGCCAATAATATGGAGAGATGTCGTTATCCGTAACTTCCGATTCAGTAGTTACAACAACTACGTCGCCAGAGCTAAAATCATTAATAGACATGATGAAAATTCAGAAATTACAATACATATTTTAAAGATCCCTGCCAAAGGAGCATTATGGAAAAATTGTTATCTTGATTATTACGTAGTTGCGTTCAGTTCAATTTTTTTCATATTAACGTCCAGAAGTTCGGAAGAAATCATTCTGAATCGATTTAAGTTGTTTTGCCTACAAGTCGGAAGCGTTTTGATAAAAACTCGTATATCGACTTCTTATAGCCTAAGGAGGGGCCGCATTGAAAATGGGTTGGACAATTCTACGACCAAGCGTTATTTACAAATCAAATCAACATTTTTCGAGAAAAGTGATAGCATCTTGATATACTAGATTGAATTAACATAACACATGAAATTGGAATCGCGTGGGCCAAGTTTTTCTAAGCCATCCCGCGTTAATTGAACTTTTAGTTTTCAAAAGATGTGATAGTGGTTGAGGGACGAAAAACGAAGACGTAAATTTTGAGAAACATTCGTTAATTGATGAGTATCTACACCAAATTGTTTTAAAATAATTTAACCTTTGCCGCTGCCGTTTAAAAATGCGAATGTAAAATTATTGAGACGTAAACCAACAAAATAGGAAGTTCACTTTGCATTATACTCACTCGCCTGCGCACTAATTAATTAAATATTGCATTTTAAAACATAAGAAAAACAAATTTCATTAAATTGATCTTGGGAAGAGGGGTCAAGTTTATCCATACGCTTAATATATCACATATTTAAAAACCTTCTCCAGGGATTTGGATATTTTGATTGTTTCATTCCAAAATAGGAAAAGTATAACTTTATATATACTAACCGCTGTCTAATTGTCGCAACACCAGATTTTGTTTTCGCTGTACCCAAGCACACGCGATACACGTGATAAATGCATAAGATTATTGAGAAAAACAGTGGCAGAAGTAAACCATATGTTGAATAATGACAGTAAGCGATATGACCGCCTTCAAACGAAGTATATGTGGAACGAGCATGGAGGAAGCATCCACAATTGGTCTCGGGACAAGCATTTAAAACGTAGCGCCAATGAGACCATAAAACCGCTGATGTTATACAGCATACAACCGAAGATGCGACAACCAAAGGATAAAAAAAAGATAAAGCACGTTCTGCCTTGTAGGACATTCTTTATGTTTGCTTGTTCTCTAACACTTCCTCTTTTCTTGGGCGGAGCAGCAACTCCTTCACACGTATATTTCCAAATTTGCGCTGATTTAATGTTTATTTACGACTTGTTATTTGGTTTTCCGCTGCAATTTCACTTTCGTTTTTGTTATTTGTAACCGACTCTTCTTTTTTTCTTATTTTTCACTTTTCTTTAGCAACATAAATAATCAAAACAAATTGTGTGAAGCATTACCAACAATTAAATGAAACTGTGCCGTATAAAAGTTATTATTGCTATCTGTTAGGTTTAGTTAGTTAGTTCTCTCTCACTCAACTTCCTACATGAATGAGTAAAACAACGAAAATAGTTTACTGACAAACGCACATATAATTCTCTTGTTGGGAAACGAATTCGACTTCAAAGACGATGATCTCACAAGTTGAGTGGAATGTTGCGCGTCTACTCTTCTACTCCTTTCAAATGCTTATTTTGATGATCGCATTGCCACGATTTAGGTGCAGAAATTAATTTTGAGGAATTTTCTAGGAATAGTTTCCTAAGTCTTTTATTAATTTTACTTCACCTTCAAAGTTCTTTAAAACCCCAGGTTCAAATCTCAAAACCTATTAACTTTATAAAGTGAATTTGTTTGATATAACTAAAAAAATAATTGCATGAGATTTTTATGATGCGTGCAAACTAGCGAAAAATGTCAGTTACGTTCCCTGCGACTTTTATATATTTTTAATTACTGAATGTAAGTACATTGATATCAAATGAAATCGAAAGCTTGGACATCGCAGTTAATTCGTCTTACAATTTGTTAACAATATTTAATATCATTACGAGCATAAAAGTTCGTGGTACTTAAAGACAAATGTCCTATAGAGATATGTCTTCATATCTCCTCCATATTTCTTGTAGGCGCTTAGCTTACTGATGACTCCGGTTGCTCAGGTTGCAAATACTTCATTCGGCTTGATGGTCCAGTGCACATTGTGCAGGTGACATTAAAGAAGGCTTGCTTGATCTTAGAGCAAGACAAGAGCAAGTATTAAGTAAATGCAGAATATTGTTTTTCGATGTTTCATTACAAGGATACGTTAAATTTATATTTATATAATTTTTTATTTGCATAACATAATCGTTTAGCAGTGTGATGTGAACTAATTACACTTAAGTAGCAACAAAAACATTTTTTCCGTTTTTTCTGTGTAAGCTAACAGAAATTATCCAAAAACACAACTAACAATTTCTTTCAGATTTTATATACATTTTGCTCTAAAAATCATAAATTAAAAGCGATTGCGTACACCTGGGCAGTCACTCACAAAACACAACAAAAAAGGGTAAATAAATAAAAAGATCACTGGACTTATTAAAGTGACGCTAGTTGTAACGCAATTCAAAGACTCACCTAAGTACACGAAACTTAATGTTGCTGCGGGTGCTGACAAGAAACGAGGAAAGGAGAGAAAGTAAAAACTAAAGAATAAGGATTAAAAGATTCTAACAATTTGGTTCTAGATTAAAATGTCATCACTATAATTGGACACACAGGCAGTTGTATGCGAGCGATGATAATGGGTTCTGTTTACAGTTGGAGAGCGTCTTGAATGGGAATGTTGTTGTTGCTGCTGCTGTTGGGATGGCATGTAGCTGGCAGAGGTCGCTTGATTATGAAGTAAACGTCATTTCTTCGAATTTAATCTGGGTCTGGGCAATGAGTTAATAAATGAAGTGTGCGTGGGTATGGCGGGTGCAACAAATCCCAAATCCGGTATTAAGGCTATGCTCGGCGCCACCTTAGCTGAGCCTACTTGAAATTGGTTGTTGCGGATGCCGCCGCCAGCTGTGGTTATACGTTCAGGAGCGGTAGAAAAATTCTGCATTATATGTATTTGCTGCTGAGGTGGATGTTGGGATTGGGGTTGTTGCGACTGTATAGGAATGTGACAGTTATTAAACGTGCTTGTTGGGTTGTAATTATGATTATTGTTATTATTTAGTTGACTATGACTATGATGTTTAGGTGACTGCTGATGGCAATTGCCAATATTAATAGGACCTTTATGGTAAAGACTTAATGGGTTATTATAGAAGTTCGCGGTTTGCCAAGCTCCGCTATTAAATTGTGGTATACTTCTGTATGTCGAGCAATACAACGGTGCAATATTATTAGCCGCGGATGGAACACTTGATACGAAGTCTGACCATTCATCGTCATTGTTCGAATTGCATTCTCTGTTATTTGCTGGCGGCAGCTGTTTCAAGGGCGAAATGTTTGGTGTTTTAACAAAATTGTTATTGTTATTGTTGATTGAGGTTTGATTCTGGGTAATGGATTTAATATTGCTTATAGGCACCGATATATAATCGGACCAGTCGTCTTCATCGTCCTTATGTTGAGATTGTTGCTCTTTATGAGCCACTGTAGCACTAATCGAGAGTGTGGACGGGGACGAACCGGCCTCACGAGTAGGCGTTGATTTTTGAGAGGAGCTAGAGGTAGTCGATTTTAAGGATTTTGGCTCTGGAAACAGTTCATCGATTCTAGCCAATTCTTCGGGATTGATATTGGCGGTTGAATCACCCCACTCGATCTTAGGGGTTTGATTTTCCATCGCAATTGCTTGAGGCAGTAATATGGCTGGGCTTAAAATCATGCCATGCACAGCTGTTGTAGCAGATAGATTTGACGTTTCTCCTGCGCTTTTAGAATTTAAAGACTTTTGAGTTAGTGTATTGTCGCTATGGAATGGTAAAGAATTTTTTACGGCTGTGCTACAAGCTACATCAGGTGCCACGCTTGGCACTGACTGGAAGTCAGAAAATTCATCATCATCTTCGGTATTACCGACTACAGCTGTTGGAAGCTTTTCCTCACTTATCTGGGTTTCAAATGGACTACTACGACCTGTTGTTGCTACAGATGAATTGACTTGATCCGCTTCAACGCTTTCCTTTTCAAGGGCGACGTCTAATGAAAATCCGGGCTCATAGACCACATCCCGATATTCCTTTTTGACAACTGTCTCATCAATAATGACACCCATGGCTGCTTTTGCGTAGTCAAAATCAATGGGGACCACTTTGGAGGGTGAACTCGTCGTCGGGTTCACACTAGAGTTTTTTTCTTCAATATCCATCGTCTTAGAAGGTGTATATATGTGAGTCTCTTTAAAAGAGCCTGAAAACGTTGAAGTAACTATCACTTCATTTTCATTATTATTTGTATTCAACGAACTGGTGGGTTGAGAGATTTCAGGTAGATCAAATGATTCCGAATTATGTATTATTGAGTCCTCCGCATTCATAGCGGAGGGTAACGGGGATGAAAACCTCTCAACAGTTTCCATTTCACTTAGAGGTGGAGTCTTCGAGTATTTCTCGTCCCGCAATTGCAATGGTGCAGTATAATTGCTATCAACTATTGTTACGGGTTGACTGCAGGATGTTTCGATTGATGATGTATCCGATATCATCGGATTGATAGCTGAAAGTAACAAACACAAAAACGCAATTTTAAGCGCCTTTGCCCTAATTTCGCTTTTCAACGGTTACCTTCTTTATTTTGTTCGCTTGATGTGTTCACCTTCGCTTCCACTGAATCTTCTATGAAACCTATCTTGTCCCGACTGCAATGATTGTAACTATCAGTGGATTTGAAGTCGGAACTAAGATCGTCGTAAGTCGAACACTCGGCAATATTTGAGTTTTTCGTTTTCATAGGTTTTAAAGGATTAAAACTTAAATTGGCAGCATAGCGCGGTAGAGAGGGATTCCAATTTTCCCCAAACAGCTTCAAAGACATCGAGTAACATAAAATAATTTTTATTGCTATTATTCAAAATTATTTTCAAAAACTCACAATATTCCGAGAATCTATCCCCAAAGATTTGATAAAAATGTGACGTGTCTCTGAATTTGCCCATTGATAATCTAAGGCTTTCGCAGAATCTATTGGCGGAAATGGTATATCACTACGCTTATAAATTTTGAAAGTTGCCTGCTCATAATTGTCTGACGTGTTTGGAGCAATTGTCTCCTCAGGGAACATAAACTGTAAGATTTTTAATATGCGTTCGTTTAAATTTTTATGCGATGGAATTGACCCTGATGAAGCTTCCGTTGCTAACGTTGAAGAATGACTAGATGTTGACTTTAAAGAGGCAGGTATTATTACGGTTGGTGTGGATGGTTGAGCGGTATTGAAATCCCCAAAATCATCATCGCTATCATCGCTTTTATCAATTTTATTTTCCACAAATTGACTACATTTACGCGGTTCTTCTTCCTTATATTTATAATTTTCTATGTTTTCTCTGAAGTTGGAAAAATCTATGTCTTTTTCATTATCCGCAGAATGAGTTGTTGAATTTTGTCTGTCGGCGTTATCAATGGTTGGAGTTGAGTTGTAAGAATTGAGTCCATTAAAATCACTTTCCCGACTATTTTGCAGGATTGGAAATGAATCGAAATCACCAAAATCACCATTGTCGTGTTCATTCTCCGAAAAATCAGCTTTCAGCTGATTGTTATTCTCTGCCGTATTCTTCTCCACGAGAGGATCTTTAATATTGTTTACATACACAATTTCATCGTTTTCTCCAACGAATTCCTTGATTTCTCTCGTTTGAACTGTACTTAATTCAGGTTCTTGTAAAGTGGTCTTGAAATATTCGAAATTATCAAAGTCTCCAAAATCTTCGATTTCATATGTCTTTCGCTCTATATTATTATTGTCTAACGAAGAGGAACCGGTGAAAACATTTCCACTAAACAGCCCCATATATTTCTCATTGCCTAATCCATCATCATCTTCACTTGTATTGATATTTTTAAAATCTTTTGATTTCTTTGCAGTGAGATTTTCATTTGTGTTGTCGATTTCTTGTATCTTATAATAATCGTTAATGTTGGTATCTTTTTCTGTAAAGTTTTTAGATATCTTCGGGGAATAGAGCTCCTCATCACTTGGGTCATCCTCCAAATCCTCTATTAATATTACTGCAGAATGTACAGTAGCAACTGGCTCGTCTTTAGTCCCGCTAAATGTGATCTTGTTGCTCTCAATATTGCCGTTAATTTCATAAATATCTGGTGACGTATTTGCGGTGGCTTCCGTGCAAATAATTTCGATATTACAGTTTAAAGCCTCTAATGCCTCCGAAGAAGGTGACGGTATCTCGTTACTGAGAGCTTCCTCAGATTTTTCAGAAGACTTCAACGGAGGCGGAGAATTTCCCTCTATATAAGTCCGTCCTTCGTATAATCCTATTACTTGCATTTCACTAAGCGATACTGAAGGCGATGGCAAAGATTCTAGAGTTTTTCAAATAAAACTCTGTTATAAAGTTTACAATTGTGTTTGAAACGCTTACCAGGCATGTCAATTACTGTTAAAAAATCACCGTAATCTTCACCTCCAGCCACACTGCTAAGTGCGGGAGATATATCTACGTCGTCATCTTCTTCGCCAGAATCAATTGGTGGAGGTGTACTGCATAACAATGGAGGAATCGGAGGCACATTAACCATTGTTTATAATTTTGAAAATAAAGACGATAACCACACGATTAACACACGCACAAGCAGCTGATTAAGAAGCCTGGCTTACTCAAACCTCAAGGTAGTGTGAACAGCAGTTGACGAAGCGGATATGTGCGTATATAAAACCTGGCTAACGTACGTATATGAACTCGATTATGCACTTTAACAAATGTTGAGTCATGTGAAATTACTTTTTAGTTTTTTATAACACACTATGCAGTTTTAAGACGTATTCACGGAAAGCTTCTAAACAATACCTTATGACGTTTTCAATGCTTTTTTAAAATTGCACCAATATTTGTGTATTTGTTATAAGAAATAAATTAACACCTGAAAATTTGCGAAAATTAATTCAGATCAACATTTAGAAATTTCCCCAAATTTACGCATTCTTATTATTTCACCTACATACACGCGCACGCACCTTGACTACTTTTAAAAGAAATATCTGTAGATAATGCCAGAATTGTTATATATTTTAAAATATATATTTTTTAAACAAATACTAACAATTTCTTCTTTTCTATTCCATGAAAATATTGCTTTTTTCTACGTGCTCTCCCCGTGACCAGTGTTGCCAAGCGTACACATGCTCTTTCTAATTAACAGTATTAACCGCTTTTATCCAATAAGTTATTTAATAAAATAAATAATAAAATAAATTCGAAAAATTATGCTTTAATTATTGACAGCCACACAGATGTGAATACAATAAAGAAGAGTAGACGGCATCAAAATAAATTGCAATTAATTTCGTAAGTATTTCTTTGTAAATATTTGTAAATATTTGATGTATGTACGAAATTGTGCAAACTTGTACATTTTTGATGCAGTTTGAAGGTCATTGTAAAAACACTGATACAAAAAACATATGATCTTTACATTAGAACTGCGGGCCAGCCAAAAACATTATTAAAATTATTAAATAAACAAAAATGAGACATTCTTTATTTATGGCACGCACAGTTTTAGTGCAAAATAATAATGTCGAAGAGGCATGTCGTTTATTAAATCGTATTTTAGGTAAAGAGGAAATATTTGATCAATTTCGTCGCACACGTTATTATGAAAAACCTTATCAGGTGAGTTGTGCCTATATTACAATTAATATAATTATTTTAAAAATTTTGCTAAATTGTAGGTGCGGCGTCGTGTTAATTTTGAAAAATGTAAAGCCATATATAATGAAGATATGAATCGTAAAATCCAATTTATTTTACGTAAAAATCGCGTCGAACCATTTCCTGGCTGTTCTTGAATTTGTTTTTTACATAAATTCTGTGAAATTTAATATTTAGTGTTTACGATTTTCTAAATAAAAACAAAGAGGATTATATAATCTTCGCTAAAAACCACCTCAAGAGATTATTTGAGCACGCAAATCGATTTTTAGTCATATTTACCTTATATCATATAACAAGTAATTATTTGCAAAAAATGGCTGTAAAGACTTCGTTTGATGAATACTGTGTTTCTTTTTCTATATGTAGAATCAAATCTGATCTAAGGAACTGAGTGAGATTGTGCGAGGAAATTTCTCGTTTAACAGATTTTGCGGGGAAATTTTTCAATCTCATTCATATTGTTCAGATCGTACAAGCTCGCTAATTAAGAGACGCACATTGCTTTTGTGAAGTTGGTTATGACCAATCAATAGGATCTGCGATCTTGCAACCCTTTCCCGAATCGGTGTGCCATATATCCGATGATAAACCGACTTTTCATGGATACTACGGTCCATACTGCTGGCTAAGGTCGTTTCAAATATGGTGGTTCTGGTTATATCGAGATCTATACTAGTGAAGAATTCTTAACACACTGCAGGTTTCAATTGTAGGCAATAGCGCGTGTCAATTAGACGGACTCCTTGTTTACTTGACGTTTGTACGCGGACTACATTCTTCCCTTCCTGGCCATCCTATGTATTCATACGAGCGCCCGTTAATTTGCCCTAAACACTTTTTAGCATTCACTTTACACGATTGCTTCATCGGGACTATATGCCATCAATTATTATTAAATGTACTTATATTTTGCTATAGCCGCCTATCAACATTTTCATATAGTTTTGATGATTTTGTTCCAAATTGAATTCGTCTCTCAATTTCCAAGCTTAATGTGAGCGCATGCCATTCCCAACCGCACCCTCATATAATAATTATAAAAAACTAAAAATGAAAATATAATAAATTATAGCCGAATCTTCCATACACCCGCCATCTTTATCTTAAAAGATAATTCGAAGTAAGCGAAATTGCGATATTCCTGGCTGGGCGGAGCCGACGATTTCCATTTTGTTGCTCTATGATCACTCATAGGAAAGGAGAAGAAAATTTTTATCCATGTATCGGTTGTGATCTATGAATAAAGAACAAGGCGCTACTTTTTTTGATTTGACCAAACTTTTGTTAAGGCGCATTTAGTGTGCTGATGTGGAAGGCAGATTAAGTAGAGTAAAATAGAAAGAAAGGAAGCAAGAAAAGGAATAGGTCTTCTGTGATGGGATGCAATAAGGGTTAAAAGCTTTAAGAGCGCTTAAAGAAGGAACATTATTATATATAATTGTTTATCGTTTAGTTGTCGTTGTCATTATTTTTCGAATAAATAAAATTCTGATATAATAACGACAACTATTGGCAAATGGAAGCTATTGATAAATGGAAACTATTGGTAAGTGGACTTTAAGCTTTGCCTCTATGAAAGCTCTTGGCTCTTGTAATTGTATGGCTATATTCCCTATTTTAAAGTGTTTTTAAGGTTGGCAAAGAACACAACTATTGCGCCGACAATAAACCAATAAAACCGTAATAATTTAGTCACCTTAGAGATTTAAAGAGTGCGTATGTGTGTGCGTATGTGTGTGTATGTGTGTGGGCGTACGTGTGTATGTGTGTATGTGCGAATGTGTGAGTATGTGTATGTATGTGTATGCGTATGTGTGTGTGTGTGTGTGTGTGTGTGTGTGTGTGTAGTCTTAGAAATGTGTAAATTAGATAAAAGGTGAATTAATCATTAAGAAAATTCAATTAAAACGTAATTGAATTAAGGGCATTTTTATAATTCACAAAGGCTTTAGGAATTCTAGCAACGTTAGTGCTAGTAGTAGAAATCCAATTACCCGACAAAGAAATGCATTTGCCTGCCTGGTTGTGCACACACAGTTTCCTAAATTAGTCAGTCGCAAGGGTTTATCATTTTTACAAAGCTTATCGTTATTGTTCTTCTGGTTTTTTTTTTTTTTGTTTTTTTCCGTAATAATGTTTTGGAAAATTGACAAAACAATTTCAATCAATACTTAATGTGAGAATCACTTCACACACATGCATTGCATTCGCATGCCGCGTGCATGCATGCAAATATATCGGTGCAACTGGGAAAGCCATTATCCCTTTAATCATTTTATAACGTGTGGATGTGTGCGTGCGTATGTGTTTGCTAGTTTTATAAAATTTGTGCAAAATAGAAATGTTTGCTTAACCCGTTATTTCGTTTATTGATTTTATTACTGTGGTATGCATTGCCTATGAAATTTTGACATTACGCTTGTATTCCGATTTCGTTTAAAAGGCTAAATCGGAGACATATTAACTTTAAAGTTATAGTTTAGAGTTGCGAAACTTATTTGATTTTTGATGTAACTATAAGTCTTCAGAAATTTCGTTTTGTGATGTGTTGTTGGTTTCTTTTATAGCAGTAATTGCGCTGTACGTCTTAGATTTGCTTACGATGAATTTGCATAAACTTGTTGGGATAATAGGCCTGCTGGGGTTGGCCATGTCATGTCAAGCATATCCTACTTTAGCTTTGCCTCGTTTCCACAGTAAGTATATTAATGTGTGTATTGTGTGTACATCGACTTACGATTTACATAATGTTTCTTATTATCAAAGGAAAATTATTGATTTCTTTTAATTGGACAATAAGCGCCTTTGTTGGCTTTGTTGGCTTTAATCCAACAAGGTTGGCAGAAAAGAGAAAGAAAATATTTGGAAAGGTTTTGATTCGATCAATTTTCTCTAAATATCATCGTCATTTTTTTCTAAATAATAATTTTGCGGCATGTGCTACGCAATATCGTTTAGACACCTTAACGCTCGCCAGTTAGTTTTACCAGATCTTTGGTAGTTAAAGAAAAACCTCTTCTTTCAAACAATCTTCGCTTCATTCCTTTGCTTTCCACGCGCAGAGAGCTTGGACCGCCGTTTGAACAGTCCACAATAATACTACAACGCAATTTGTATTATTGCTCTAAGTTGCATGCTTCGTCTTCCCTTTGCTGCATAGTGAACGTTTGGCGATGTTCAGTGCAGTTGCTAAACCCTACTCCGAAACCTGAACGATATACACATAACATGTGACCAATAGGATGAGCTAAACTTAACCAACATTTCTTGTACGGTATATTTCCGTGCACTTGACTATCGAAAATAATGCATACATACATACAGTCGTCCGTACGTAAGGAAGAAAAGAAATTTCTTCAATATTTAATGTTTACTCGTTTATTATGTCAGCAACGTTGTATTGTTGCAATTAATGCATTCTACTTGTGTATTGAATGTTTTTTATAAGAAATCAAGGCCAGTCAGTCAGTCAGTCAGTCAGTCAGTCAGTCGTGCACTGCACAAACTATCAATACGGGTTTGTGCATTTGTGCAGAAGATCTATCGTTGTATTGTATCACTACTCCTATGCTAGTACTCTGTGCACACATATATCGTATTTTCCCTTTCAATATCAATTCACATGCTACGTTACACACACACATGCACATTTGCTTTGCTTTAATTCCTTCTCCTCTAGCTTAAGCAAACATTGTCATCGGAACACGACTAGTGTACGAGAAAGCAACCAATGATTGCAATATAGGGATGTCAATGTATAGTTTGGCAGAGGTCTGTCTATCTGTCTGTCTCTGTTATTGATTTGTAAACATTCTGTAGCTGTTTTTCTCCCAAATTCACGTAACATCATGCACTGATTCGAAAACATTCTGTAGCTGTTTTTCTCTCAAATTCACATAACACGCATTGTGCTGGAAAACCGACAGAGCTCTACGAAACTAACATTGACATCCTTAGATTGCAATCATTGGTTGCTTTCTCGTACACAAGTTGTGTGTTACGACGACAATGTTTGCTTAAACCAGAGCAGGGATTAAAGCAAAGCAAATGTGTATGTGTGTGTAAACAGCACTTGTTTATTAACATATTCTTAAATTATTGCGAACGTATTGCGAGCACATTTGTTTATGTTCGTGATTAAGTATGTGTTGCTAACGCTCTTTTATTTCTATTCTTGGCGCATACTTTGATCAACTAACTAACAATTGCGGCATAACGGTAAAGTGAATTGCATTTCATCACATTGACACTTTTTTTTTCTACATTAAGAAAATGTATCGAATCGTTTCGCTATCTACTTAACCCTACTTTAGGGTCATATCCGTCGCCGATGTGAAGGAAGATGCACTCTTTAGTTCGTTCATTTATAAAAGTTTCCCATACGGAATAGATCCGTCGATCCGTCCGCCTGTTTACTAATGATCACCCTACATATATGATATGCCATTATAGTGACAGATTGAAATTTTGCAATAATCGGATAATAGCAAAAAATAAACAAACTTACACATCATCGTTAAAACCAAGTTAAAGCGCAATAACCGACCTAAACTACTTTACTGAAAAAGTATCGCATCTAAATTTTTCCATGGTAACCATCGGATAGTGACAATCTTGGAAGACTTAAATAGAGCTCGGAAGTCTGTTCTGAGTTCTTTTTAAATTGTTGTGGTCTTTGCATGCGTCCCCATAAACTTTACATACTGCCGGGTGTTTTCTTTCGTGTTTTGGTATTAAGATAATGCGCGATATTTATTTTGCTTCTGTTTGCAGGATCTGTAGATAGAATTGCCAAAGGACTGGATTTGGGCTTTCCTAAGGTATGTCATTATTCTGTTATTAAATATTAAAGATTTCTTAATATTTGTCATGCAATAAGAAAGCAACGCCAAACTTATTTTTCCACCCACTCTAAGCCATTGTTATAAAAATTATAGAATATAGAGCATAACAAAAGGATTTAGTATAGAGGAAAGCATGGTTACGGGAAAGTGTGTTGCGAACTGCTTACTGAATCGTGGGGAGACTTACAGCAACTAAAGATTGATTGGCAAATAAAAATGTCTTAGCTGACGTTCATGATGATCACTTGACTTATGTGTTACGACATTAAAGTTCCGATTATTAAATTTTTCCAGCACGTACTGATATACAAAACGTATTTTTCATCACCACAGTCGTAAGAATTGCCAGCTATTTCGAGAAAGAAAGAGAACAGGCCTTTGGGGAATAAGCATAATAAGGTTTCCTTTTTTGCACAGTAGGTTGGTTCTAGGCAGACCTTGAAAAAAGCCCTTAAATTGTTCCAGTTCAAGAACGTCAATATGCTATATGCTATATTCGTAACTAAATGATCAAGAGGTCCAAGAGGTTTTACATCTTTTTTCTTGGCATATATAGACCGATGATGATGTTTTGCAATTGGAACGCTTACGGGAATTACGCGATAAGAAAGAGAATCAACCCTATTACCATCAAAAAAAGAACGAACTTATAGCTGACGAGATACCATCGGTTGATGATGAAAGTCCGAACACCTTGCCGGAATTGGAACAACAACTGGAGTCTGCAGGTGCTGAAACAACGGCAACACCATCGAAAGCACCACCCGAGACACCAAGTGAAGCTCAAACTAATGTCGGCGGTAGTGGTATGCACAGACCACCACATTTGCAGAATAATGATGGAGGCAAAGCGGAACCAGCTGCGGGTGGTGGTGGCGAGAAAGCTAAAGCAGCCGCTAAGGTAAAAATGTTTCAGATCATAGTTTAAGGAGACAATTTTTGTCCAATGCTTAGGTGTTATGTGAAGGGTACTTAAGATAATTGTAAAAATATGTGTGTAGTGTCGTTTGGGTATGCACGGTGCAGCACGGCTTATGTACGGACAAAATCCCGAAGTACTTCCAACCACGACTTCCACATCAGCAGCACCGGCCATAACAACTACTAGCACTACGTCTACCTCTACCAGTACAATTGCCGCTGTCGACGCCGACGTTGCGACTATTGGAGAGGACAAAAACGTTGAGGATAGTGGAGTGGAGAATGAAGATGAAAATGATAAACCTGTAGAATCAGAAGTAACTGAAATACCTGCGGTTTCCTCAAACGAACCAATACATCTAAATCCTATGAGGCCCATGAAGGCAGAACGAAAGCCAAACAAGGAGGATGAACCAGCTCGGCAATTAATAGGTGATGTGATAATTGACGACACAGCACCATTGAGAAAAAGTGCCAGTCGAAGATCGGTTCCTACGATGAGTTCAAAGGTTTTTATGCATAAAGAATTTTTCACTTCAGTTTTCTTGTTCAGTTTCACTTCTTTAGAGCAAACGAAAATTCGCTGAGTTTTCGAATTCGAAAAATTTATTTAAGATTTTCATTTAAAGTTAGAAAAATTGGCTTCAATCCTACTTATGTGTTAACTTTATAGAAAAATGCGACATTTTTTGTGTTCGATTAAAGGCAAAAGGGTATAAATATAATTACAGACAGCCGAGAGTTTGCTGAAACACGCCAACGGTCAATATTCATCTTTCGACATGGCCCAGTATGTCTTTTGGACGGGCGACGAGGCCGGTGTGGCGCGAGCAGTTGAAGAACTAATACACCGGGATGCGGTAATTAAATATTAAGAACCCCTACATCTAACGCTTTGTATATCTTTAAGTTAGTATTAAGCAGAGGCTTGACAGCTTGCTTAAGAGGAAACGGGTTGCCGACCAGAAAATTGAAAGCAGCGCCGTTTTCCCCGAAATTCTTAGTTATATTTTAAGCAAGTTAGCTATTAATGAAGTATTAAAAGGATGGAAAGTATGCCGAGTGTAGTGTGTATGGATGGGATCCGTCCGGCTAAAGACAACAATAACTACTTTGAAAATTTCCGACTCCAATTTTTATGCAAGGGCTCGTGTGATTTCGAACAATGTGCACAGTACCACCTTCCGCCTATGATCCTTTATAAAAGTTCGTAGAACGAGTCTGGAGCCAAATACTAAGTAGAGTTGAAGAGAGATAGTATTAGTTATAAGAAATGTTATGAAATTTTGAAAGAGCCCTCGCAATCTGTTACTTTTAGATGTCACGTGAAGAAGCCTTAAAATTCTTGCATGATATACGTATGGGTATTGAGTACTTGCAGAAATCATATGCCAATCGCATCTTCCCCGAAGAAATCCATCACAACACTGTTAAGGTGGGATGAGTAGATAATAAATATTTTTATTAAATAATTATTTATCTCGCATATGTTTATGTACGAAGCAGAAAAGTTTTATGCCAACAACAACGACCACTACGACCACAACTAGTTTACCGTATGTAAAATTAGAAGAGAATTTGCAGGAAAGCGATTCGGAAAATTTGAATTTGGCCAAGACTTTGGACAGCATATCATTGTGGCATAAGTTACAAGCACTTAATAACGAAGACGGACAAGGTATGCACTGAAACATTATGAGTCCGAATGGAACATAAGCTTTGTTCAACTCATACAGATTTGGCTGAATTGGACGCGCCTGAGACCAGGCATTCGAAAATCACCGATTGCGAGCACAAGGAATATAATTTGGAAGAAATCATATACAAACTGGCTCGGGTAAATATGAATAGGCAAAGATTTTCGCTGTCGACATCTCCTAATGAATATAATTTTATTGATTTGATTACATTCGCGGACCTCGTTGGGTTGTTTTGTTGGAACAACATCTTGAAGACATTTACACTCTTCAATTAATGGCTGTCTGCCATGGTGGTGGGCTCTACAGAAAGTAGAAACCCCCAAGAGTCCGTGTAGTTGTATTGCACGCAACGGTCCGAGAGTCCGTTCGCTGAAAATGAGATTTCGCGATAAAAATTGTCGGTATTATATATATATTGGCGGTCAAGCAAACAACTTCAATTCCGAAATCCGAAGTCTGAAATCCGTTATACGCCCTTCTTAGGAATCGGTCGTAATTAATAAATGCAAGCCATTATCGATAACCGCACTTGTAGTTGTCGTACTCATCACTCATCACTTCTTATGCGTATGCAATGAAAACCTGGCCGTCAGCGAAAGTCAGTTTCAGTAAAGAGCTTGCAGAACTTGCAAGTATCGCATTATCCCATACCGGAACGATATCCTTGAATGCTTCCGCGACTGGATGTTATATACTATGAAAGGCTACAATTCGCACACATGAGCACATTTGTTTGCACATATTTCAATTTATTTAGATAATGTTTACTCAGTCCTTGACACATGGTTCCGATGAGGCTCAAAAGGAAATTCAAAAATTAACGGAATTCTTGGAACGCGAGCATAAGCTGGGTGTTATACCGGTCGATTTGGAAAAGAAGGTTATCCGTAAGTTGAAATTAAGCGTTGGAAACATTGGTCTAAGTGAATACTAACATTAACTATCGTTGTACAGATGTTCTTTTGCAAGCTTTATCCGACACTTTAACCGATAAGCCGGAATTATGGCCAGCCGCTCAGTATCCTTATAATCGACTTTTACGCAGTTACGCCCACGCAAATTATGGCGGCTCCAATCTAAATAGCGTTTAAAGTCGCACACGCACGTAAAAATTAATCGTTTGTGTGTGTGTTATGAAAGCCAAAAAAAGTGGAGAGAAGAAAAACTCAAAGTAAAGCGATGCGTCGTACACAGCGTACACAGTTTAAATAGCTACAGAACAGAAAGAAGAAATTAATACAACAGTTATCGTCCATTAATATAAAATATAGCGAAATACAACTAAATAACGCATACAATTAAACACCGCATACAATAAAACCGAAAACATAACAGTCGTCTACTGCAGACTATATAACTTCGATTCCAAAAGCGTCCACATATTTCAATGCAAACAGCAGCACTTTTCGCTTCGTTGGTTACTTGAAACTTACTCTGCAAACTCTGACGATTCGTTCATCTGTTGTATACTTTTTTTAGGCAGACATCAGTGGTGGTGGTTAAGCCATCTATCTATCTATCTATCTATCAATGAATGCATTGACAAGGATGTGCTCTGACGCAAGCATACCGGGATTAATGTTTTTATTGTTTCACATGTGCTTGAAGCAGACGGAAATGGGTGTAAAGAACTAACACTAAAAGCAACCTCTTCATGCCTTATGTTTATTGTTTTTTTTTTTACTTAAACCTTCCGCTATATATGTGCAGATGGGTTGCACTTATCTTTAAATGCTTGCAAATAAACTTGAAGAAAGTAATCATTTTTAATAGAAGCTGACCGAAAAGTCATTACGATGTTATCGGGGGATCAATTATCTCAAAAATACTGTCATTTCGTTTCTTCAAATTTTTCAAAAAAAAAAAAAAGATGTTCGTGTTCCATAAAGACTTGCGAAAAGTAATAAGAGTTAGTGAAATTTTGTTATTTACATTTCGGTTGTAGAAAAAGACCTGTGTTTCAAAAACACATACGAGATTTTTTTTTTTAAAAAAAAAAAAAAAAAAAAAATGTTTTATTAAAAAATCAAAAAAAAAAAAAAAAAAAAAAATGTTTTATTAAAAAATTCGAAGAATTTTTATTTTAAAGCGTAAGAAGAAAGCAAGCGAGCTTTATCGTCATATATATATATATTTGTTGTATACACCGAAGAATTCCCGGCAAGAAATTTGTTAAAAAAGAAACCCTATATATATATATATATATATAAGTATATGTTACGCCTAATGTATAATACTAGTAGGAACACATAGATACGTGTTTAATGAAAAAAAGAAAAAAAAAAAAGAAAAGAAGAAGACACATTTTTGCTAATTTATTTACAAAATAATGCATATATTTATTATATTTACTAATAACATGTATAGAATTTTACCCATTGCTAGTGAAAATCATTCCAATCAAGATGTTTCGTGCAGATCGTTGTCCTTTCGCATCAATAATCGCGTATTGTCATTATTGTTTTCCTCTCAAATATTGCATATAATAAAATAAAATATAAATATAAATGTATATCAGATAAGTGTGTGTGTGAGAATGCATTTCGCTCTGTTGTCCAGAAGCGAGTACAGGAATACGCAGACTTTCAACTCAGTTTAGAGGAACAACTTAGAGACTTAGCAGTCTCACCTTCGGGTCAGGGACATACATGATGCATAAAAATGATGCCGGTGCTGGCTCGTAGCACGTCGTCCCCATGATTTCAAATCTCAATGATAAATTATTGATTTAGCATTTCAGGAGGGGGTTTTAGAGGAGGCGTACACATAACATTTATTTTATTTTGACTTAAGTTAACGACATGTAAAAGCGAGGCCATCAAAACAAGTGAAATGGTTTTCTAGTTTTCAAATATTTTACATCCCACATTCTTCCAAGTCCTCTACAACTATGGAATCGTTGCTGGAGGTAGTGGAGACTATGAGGGCTTTCTCTGAATCGGTCAAATTTATAAATTGATTTTTATTTTGCAACTCATTCTGTATGGATGAGAGGAGGTCTGGTGAATTTGCCCTCGAGTCCTTCGCTAACAAAAAGCTATCATGTTTTTTCAGAGCTGCCATGTTTCTGTTCACTTCTTCAAGTTCGCAATCTTCAATGGTTTCCATTTTTGTTGAGAGCCGCTGCTTTCGCATTCGTTTTGAGCCTCGTGTAATAAGTAGAACAGCAGGCGATTCGTAGGGTAAAGCCTGGATAACTGTTTGCAAAAGCTTGGGCTGATTTTCGGGAGTCTTGGGATTACCAATAACGACATCAGCTTGTAAAGTACGATGTCGAGCCTGTTGTTCTTGCTTCTCACGAGCGGCGTTTTTGCGCATTAAAGCACGAGCGCGTTTCTTCAAAATGGCTTGCGCGCTAGGGTAATAAGCTATTACTTCGTTTAAGTCGGCTTTCGATAGGACGAAGAGATTGGCGAAACCTTTAGAACGAACGTCGGCAGTACGGCGATCGGCACCATTAATACCGAGTAGGCTAATTTCACCGAAAACACTTCCTTCTGATAACGTGGCCAAAACGGTATCGTTGCCACCCATAACCTGAACTTGTCCTAATTTGATTATGTACATTTCGCGGCCCACCTCGCCTTTACGGCACACATAGTCTCCGGGTAGAAAAGTAACAGCGCGCAATTTCAACACCAAGTCACGGAGTAAAGCTTCTTCACAATCTGCGAACAGCTGAACTTTCGATAAGGTTTGTATGTGCACCGAAATAGCGATATCGGTTTTTAAATTAATTGGCAACGAATCCAAAATGTTGGATTCGTCGAGAGTGCGCTGTTGATCCCAAGTAAACTTAAACCACATCTTAACACGTTTTTGAGTTTCTTTAGAGAGATTCAAGCGACGCATATACTCCAATGTCTCATCTTCCAGTTGGCGATATTCATTTTTTGTGCGAGTAGCCGTTGATATGATATCTCTGATCTGTCCAATGAGTAGGGCAAACACGAACACTCCCATTAGCCACGCTACGGTCATAAACACGTATTCTCCTTCGCGATCCGGCTTAGGATTTTTCCCTGTGGAGATGTAACTTTTTCTTCTTAAATCTCTTTTATTGAACGAGAAATTGTTTACCTATGGAAGTGGCCGTTTTAGTGGCGAAAACGAAACAGCGCACATACGGATGGCCCTTACCATTGAAAACCCAGCGATTTACTCCCACACCTACAAATGTTTATATGCAGTAAAATTCAAATCATAGTCACTTGCGATAGTGTGTGTATGTAATATCCAGAAAGACTTAAGATAGACGAACTCTATGCTGCACCAATTCTAGTTTAGAAAACATGTCTGTCTAGCGGTCTGTCTGTTTTCAGCCTACAGATGATCAGTTTTTAAGACGTTTTAACAAAATTTGTTACTGAATCGCTAAGTAATAATTTTTCGGCATAAAAATTGATGCAAAAACTTTAGATGGGATGGGGCAATTTTTGAAGATTTTGCCAGGGTTTCAATATATCGAAAATTGCTCCCAAATATTAACTCAATATACGAACTAACCGTATCAAACTTGTCCCCTCCCCCATAGGGGGGTTGTTGTGTTAGTTAAGTTACTCATTATATGGCGAAAAGACGCACACTTTAAGATTTTTGATATAAAATCTAAGTATATCAGCTTTAGCTCAAAAAGTTCTATACCTGCGAGATCAAAAGTTAATTTTCAATATTTTATGACAAAAATAGATCCATAATAGCAATTTGCCAGTAAACAGTATATGTAACAGGAAATCTAGTGAAATTGGATCTCTTTGCTGAAATTCGTGGACCCCATACCACCATATAAGGGATCTTATGAAAAGTAAACCTTCGTTTGTCAACAAAGTCTAATTTGTAGAAGACAAAGAATAATAAAACTTTTAATAGGAAAATTTTGATCACTTTAGGTCAAATTTTGCACCCTCTTACGATAAAATCGATTACACGTAAAGTGTGGCTTTATATGAAAAAAAAAAGGTAGAATTTCTGGTTTATTGTAACGAAAATGAATGCAATGAATAAGCGTTTTGGATTACATGATATAGGGTACTGAAGAGGCGACTTTGCCCGATTACGATACTTGATGTTAAATTTAATATTCAGCTCACTCACCTTGATAAGCACTGTACGCATAATACAACGTGGAGGTTAAGTGAATCATGTATAGCATGTAGAGCAGAGTTTTCGTAATTCGCACCTAAGTGTGTGGAGTATATTATCGAACATGATCTGAAAGCTTATAAACTTTAGCAAAATGCACTTACAATATGCGGAGAAGATATGACGCGGTCGAGCAATTTGAAAAACTCCCAAAAACTTTGAACCTTAAAAAACCTAGGAAATCGCAGGTAAACGGCTATGGTGCCGTATTTGAAATACAGCAGTTCCAAGGGTAAGAGAGACAATAAATCCAACTGTAAGTGGAAACGAAAAAAGTTCAAATGTTAAAAGAGAGATTCACTCAATAGTTACGTAAATACTTGCACGTGCGAGCATTTCGAACCCAAAAACCTTTCTTTGTTTTCTTGTCATTCTTGAGTAATGAAATTCTTGTTTGCGTATGTTTTTTGATTCTTGTGGTTGTGTGTTTTATGATTACTGCGGCAGCACGTACCTTGAATTGTAATTTTCTCATATAATTTTTACGAGTAAGATTTTTATCTTTAACCCAAAAACCCTCGAACAAATACATGAGGCGGTGCTTGAAGAAAATCACGTCCAATAGATAAATAATGTCGGCGCAGAAATCCATAATTAACCATGTGTTAGTGTTTTCGGGAGTTTGGAAGGGAAATGTAGATCGGAGCGGTATAACCCAAGCATTGTAGAGGAACGATATGGAGACGACGAAAAGCCAGGCAATGTATATTTTACCTTGGGGATCCAAGGTGTTGTGGTCATCATTGCTGCCGCAAAGGCTGGAGCAAAGCCACATGCTGGAACGTGAATTGTCGGCTTCAAAAGGTCGATTTTTATTAGGGGTTTTTTGAGGGTTGGCCACGTTCGACTTTTTCTCTGGAGATTTTTCTCCTTTTTCACTCCAAGCGCGCGTTGCGCTCTGAGGTGGAGCAGATGGCGAGGGTGAAGGAGACGAGGTGCTGCTCGACGGAGTAGGTGGCAATTCTAGTTGTGACTTGACTTTATTGGCTCTGGCCGTAAAACGTCTTACCAAATGTCGTACTTGTTCCCTTAAAAATTGCTGGCCGTCTGAATCCAAACTACCAGCGCTCGAAAGACGATTAACACACACATTGACTGGGGTGTTCGGATCTACGACGTCTATCTCGCTATCCATAAGCGCTGCTGTATTTTCTTCTTCGTTAAGCACTTCCGGCAGTTCATCATAACAAATTCGCACATCCTGTTCATCTTCATCGAGCGTCTGTGAGTCTGGTTGAGGCGATTTTTGTGCAGCTGTCTCTTCAGCTTGTAATAGCAGCTTGTCGGTAATTCTGTCAACGTCTTCTCTTAAAGGCTTCAATTCAATGCCTCGTTCCACGTCAATGTCTACTTGACCGGGTAAAGAGGTATGACTCCCGTCAATGGATGCTCCTTTGGTTTGCAGTGGAGAGTTTGGTTCAGATAGAGTTGCCGTTGCGTTCTTAATGTCACCATTTAACACTTTTCGAACGCTCTCCGGACTAACTAAGGGTTTCTCGTTTTCATACTTCAAAATGTGTTTCACTAAGGCGTGAGTACTTTCCACGTTTGAGGTCGCATTCTCTGCCTCCAAACATCCTATACGACCGTTACGAAAATATAAACGAGAATGCAGCAGACGCGGTGAGCCCGGCTTGGAACGTCGATTTTTAAAAGAATTAATTTTGTAAGTAGTATTCTTAATGGAATTACGTCGAGACCCGCTAACTGGAGACGGCATTTTGTTTTCTTTATTCGGGCTGCCTTCCTTGTAGCGTATCTTTTTCATTAACAATTCCATTTCCTTTTCCTCGCGCATAACGTTCTCCGTGGCCGCTAGAAATTCCTCAATTTCCTTTATATCCTTGGATATGGATCCTAAGCTGCGCCGAACATTTTCCTCTTTTTCGCTGGGTGATGAGTAGCGCGTTTCGTAGCTATTAAGACGTTTAGTGTTAATGACATTCTGCATGAAGGCATGACGTTCCAGTGTTTCGCAGAACAAAGGCGATTTGGAGCGTTTATGATTTGGATAACGCGTAGGTGGTGATGTCATACGTTTGGGTTGCGTACGATCGAAATTCACTTGAAAATCTTCGTAAGAAAAATTTTCCAATATGTTAGGAGAAGATTTTAACAAGTGTTGAGTATCATAACCTGCGCTGGTGGTCTACAATAGAGAACAACACAAACAAGAAAATTACGGAGCAAACAACCGAAAGTGAAAAAGTGTTTTTATTGCCGCGAGCGTCGCACAATAACTAAAACTTAAGCTTCGCAAGAGTCATTAGAGTCTTAGAGCGGGTTAACGCCAGTGGTCAATTAATTTGTTTTCGAGTAGCTTTTGTTTTGGTTGTTGTTGGATTTGCCAGTAGGCCAAACATGTCTTGCATATTAAATAGTGGGAGAGAAAAAAGCACAAAAAAAAAAAACAAGAAACAAAAAACAAAAAGCAAAAAACAAAAAAGAAAACGTTCGCATTTATTTGGTAAAGATTTTAAAGCTTTTCCTTTAAAGCGTTTATCAATTTTTCGTAATAAGTTAATCACTGGAATTAAATAATGTTGAGATGTAACTGGACTCACTTTACGCAACCGACCCATATTTTCCATTTTTCTCGAAACGCAATCATGAAGCCTTACAGCACATTAAAGCAAGATTTAAAGAAATCTCTTTTATGAAAACATTTCCAACATACGGGAAATTATTGATTTTTTCTTCAACACTTTACGTCACTTTACATCAAATATTTATTTAGACTCCTTGCTTAACATTAATTTATGCATCCTTTCTTTTGTTAAAGTTTCTCCAAGACTCGGTAATTTATTTTTGAATAAAACAGTGGCCGGACCTCAAATTAATTATCTTCACGCTTGAATTTGTCCAGCAAAATAAAACTTTTTTAGATGCAGTCTCTATACCTATATGAGTGCAAAGCTAACACAAGTTAACGGGCATGCGTTCAATGGAGCATAGGGAATAGTTCGTCATTGCAACGTTTCGTTTTTGTTTTGATTATCACGTTCTACGCCGAACATCGAAGAACATGCAAGAACGAGTAGCTGCAAGACCTGTTGGGTTTCGTAAACAAAACGTTCGACGTAGCAAAACAAAAGAAAATAATGAATTTTGGAGATGGACGCAAACATTTCGATGATAGCATCGATTCTCTCTCTCGCGCCATCTCCCTGCCTCTCTCTTCAAAATCCTAGAGGGTGGCAGCAGGTTTACTCTGTGAGTAACGTTAAGAATTTTGCGCTGAATCTTGTCCAGATGTGCTCGTGAGATTTCCATCACCCTTCATCGTATGTAGATCATTTAAAGTTGCTTCCTCTATCCACCTTTCGTGTCCCTCATTCGCAGTGTAATCGTTAGGACAAGCAGCTATATTACAAGCTTCTCCTCTAAAGAAAGGATCACAGATACAACAGCCACCGTTACATTTGCGGTGACCTGAACATTCAGCGCGACTATAAGAAAAAGAACGAACACATTTTCCAAAGCATGAAAGTAAGATAAATATATCGAGCTCACTCTTCACTAAATGGTTTCGTCCCATACTCAAAGCTACCGGAAAATAATGCGCTAAGAGGAAACGTAAGATATTCGGTTAACATATTTAAGCAACCTAAAGGTTCTGAAATGTTGAGCTCATTTGCCGTTGAAATTTTGGACATGAACTCTGCGCTCAATTGGGAAGATCAAATTGGGAGTACGTCGGCGAAAGTGAATCGAAATATGCTCAGAAAGCACATTCATTGGAAACATTTTTCTAAGTGTCTACAAGATTTTTTGAAATGAACACACATTCTTGTTTAGTAGGGTAACATTCGGGAACTAGATGATAGTTCGTTTATCTTTTAGATAATTGGTTCCTGGCCTTGCTAAAAATGAGAATAGGGCACTTGCGGCTAATACTGTGAACAAAAAGTGAGGTTAATTTTCCATATCCTCACTTTGAGGATGCTATGCGGTTGGGGAAGGAAAGGTAATAAAGTTAGCCCACGACTTTAAAGAAAATGTAAGAAGAAATCTCGTTAAGTATTTATTTTTACCATCATCTGCATCAGCGTTTCTTTGCAATCAGTAGACGCAATTATTAATGATAGTTAAATACTGCTGTGGAGTATTATTTAGCAAAAACAATCGACGGTTAATGAAGACGCTTTGAAGAAGTGTCGAAGGATAGCGTGTACACGCAAAATAATTTTGTTTAAAAAATTTCCTTGGAAAGTATATCGAAAATATAAAACAATAACCTTTGGCAACTAATTCACTCATAATATCAGCGTGTAGGAGTTTCAAGGCAATGTTTCACAAAGATTGCGAAATTTTCATTTATGATCAACTCCTGCAGCTTCGTTTGCTTCGGTTGGTATTTATAGAAAATGTTATTCGACTGAGAAAATGTTTGTTTCGAGACATGTGTTTGGCGGAACATTAGACTTTGTGGAATGTCGTTCCGTTATGGCGATATTAGAAATTACGAGGATTATGTTTTGCAAAATACGTTCTTTTTCTTATATTTACAATGAATTTCTTTCAGTGTACATTGAGAACTTTTTTTTTTTTTTTGGTAATTCCACTGTACTCTTCCTTTAATTGATAGTTTAGTTTAATATGTTGCTTTAAAAAAAAAAAAATATTATATATAGCCTGAGTATGCAACGATTCTAAGTCAGTTCGGATTGATTCTTCGGTTGAGCAAAAAACGCTCACCACACTTGGAAAGTTGTTGGCCAATTCAAAACAAGTAAGAAAATTATATTTGGTTATGGCGTAATTTTTTGCCTTAAAAACAAGCACAAAAAAAAAAAAAATACTTTTGTACACGTACTGTAGGATAACCTGTAGAAAATACGTGGAAATTTTTATCATTGTACCTGTTGTGGGTTGCGAATACTGAGCAAAAAACTCCATTCTTTTCGCTTGTGAAAGCAAGTTGACATGCTTACGATAAAGTAAGTGTGTGCGTTGAACGATTTAGCCCACTTGCCTGCGACAACTTCCAATGCTTTTTGCCAAATTTCAAGTCGATATTCTTTATTCTTGCGGGCAGGGCACGTTTACCATTGACATCACAGATGGACAGACGGACGTGCTTACATTGATTTTTTTGCGAGCAACCGGGTTGCTCAAATGAATATACCCCATTTTCCGTGGTCAATATAAGACACAGTACAGAACAGTATTTAGCGAACTTGCGAGATATTTATCCGGATTAAGTGCATTGAGAAACATGGCTTGTTCGGCATAAATAGTAAATCTCGGAAATTATTTCCGATTATTTTATTGCATTCCCTCTTTGATTCGTTCATGCCATAATGTGATTTACAATGGCCAGTAAGACTTCAACGGAAAGGAAATTATTTCGGTTCATTCGTTCTGGTTCCCATTTGCTTGCGAGTTCTGCATGCATTGATGAAAATCAGTTTACCATATTTCCCCCGAATACGGATCATTTTCGATACCATTAGACAGATATTGATGTTGCGTGTGTGCGCGTGTGCGTGTGTTTGCAAATATAAGTTACTGCAAAAAATTGTCGATTTCATTTGCACTAGATGGCTCTGAAGAGGGTTTTGTCGCGGCTAATAACAGAAACAGGGATGTTATCACAACTTTGTTTTTTCGCTCTTCTTAAAAACTTGGTTTAAAATTTATGAAAATCTTGTAACGTATGCCGGAATCTTTGAAATCAAGTAAGACGTAATAACTATTAGGGCAAACGCAAGACGATGTAAGTAAAGAACTAAAAAATAAACAGATTCAACAGATTTGGTCAAGTCAAGCGCCAGTTTAAGCTCGATGGAGTGAGTGTTTAGAATAACTGCAGGCAAAATTTAGTTTAACCGGACGGCAAGAAGCTCCACCATGTGCTTAAATGCACTGGTTTCATAAGATCATTAAAATGTTGCTATTTATTTTTTTTATTAACCGCATGCTGTCCCTACAATGCTTCTTACATTGTAACGCTTTTGCAATTTCCTTTGCATGGTACGCACATTTGCAGTGAACCCACAAACAAGTATGCTACGCTTCACATTATTGCCATTGTTGTTGCTGTCAATTATGTTTTCGATGAGTTGCAAGGGGCAAACATTTCAATATTCAAGAGGTTGGAGAAACGGTAAACGCGGCGGCATAGCGATGAGCAACAGTAACAACTATCACCATCTTCGCAGAGAGGAGGAGAATATACCGGAAATACTTGAAACACAACAAGATGGTGTCGATAGTAGGTTGGAAAGGTATGAATGAATGTACGAAAAATAAATTGTGAGTTCGTGTTAGTGGCATAGACATAAAGAAAATTTAAGCACAATAGAAAACCGATATATAAATAAGATTATCTTTCGCCTCTTTGCCGCAGATGCCTGCTACAGTTTCAGCATTTCCTAAAGAATCCTTTATTTCATCGCGCAGCAACGGCGTCTGCTTCGTATGGAGTGAATCCTTCCAGCGGCAACCAAAATCATGATAGCAACAATAATAACAATAATAACAATCCTTTGTATGGAAGGAATCATCATCAATCAAATGAAATGCTTGAGGAGCTTGGCAATAGTGTCGATTCCAATGATTACGTTAGACATTAAGGCATGTAACAAAAAATTATGAACTCTTATAGATAAGTTGTTGCACAGTGTTGCAGAACTTGTAAACTAATGTTTATGTAAAAAATGTATTTTCAAATTAATGCGAGAACAACAATTGATGGACTGGCAGACTTTTGTATGCTACACTTTTAAAATAAAAGCGAAATAACGTTGTAAGTGGATTTTGAATAAAGTTTCCGCTGAATGAAAAAAAGCAAAAAAATGACATTTTTAAAATGACTCCAAGGACTTATCTCCATGCAAGTAATTAAGAGGACAGGGTAAGCAAATAACAGAAAGCAATCTTTCATTGCTAGCTGAGAATATTAAAAGCTTATGTATGGATACCCACTGTTCACGGTATTTCTGTCTAAACCTTCAATTTAAATAAAAAAGTTCAAGGATGGATTTCAAAGTCGATACGTATTTCCGAATATTCAGCCATCTCTGTCGACTTATCAGTGTTTCGGTGCCTAAGAGTTTAAGGAGTTTAAAGATGGCTACTATTTGCAATAGATTTTCGTTAAAATCGGCAGAGCGATATCCATATGAAATTCGAGAAGGTCGAAGAAAAGACAGTCTTTGCAGACTTAATTTTTTCTTTTTTTTTGTCTAATGTTTTTTTGATGGTAAGAAACGTTTGATTCATTTAAAAATTTTCACACTTTTCTAAAAATCGTTGCAAACATTTTCTCGACCAATTTATAAGTGGCAATACCAGCTAAATTTTACAGGTATTCAATTATTCATGAGCTCATCTTATGGTCATATAACGATTCGAAAGAAACAGCAACAGATGAATAAATAATGAAACCAGTAAATGCTTTAGTGGGGGAGAAGTGCGTTGAAGTTTTGTTCGTGCTTTAAAATCAATTTTCTTAACATTTATTGTTATATGATAAGTTTATATGGGCAATAAATTGAAAAATTCACATATTAGTACATATCTACATGCACACACACACACACACACACGCATGGACAAATGCTTATATATTAAGCAGCGGATCGGGTACGGACGTGCAGCAAGAGTGCAGCAAGATATAATAGTACATTGAGGTGATGTATCCATTCGTGGCCGGTCAATTTTATTATGGTCATTACCAATTGGCAGGCAGGCAGTGATTTCGCAAATAGATTTTTGAGGAAACGTGTTCGAGTGTAAACCTGAAATCGGGACGAATTGGCACGTAAGCAAAAAGTTGCTACAAAACTCATTAAGGTGCATAAGTATTGAAGTTCTCTCTCTCTCTCTCTCTCTCGGGTGAAACTTTGAGTTATTATTATATCGAAATAGGTTTTAAAATGTTATCCTTACGTGATTGCCAATAAAGACGACTTGAAGCATCCATCATAAAGCGTACATGCAAAGCAGAAAGCAAGGCAAGCTTCTATGGGATTTGTTTGTGAGAAATTAATTTATACCTTCAAATTGTTTGACTCGTTTAAGCCTGAGTCGTAAGTGTGCAGTGGCGGTCTGTTGTTGCATATAGTAAAAGAGAAAATTAATTTGTACAAAAACATTACTTATTTAAATAAAGAAATGAAAGGAATGCTTTCGAATTGAATTCTTAACAAGCTAATCGATCCTTGGGGATAAAAGGCCGCCTGTTAAACGTCACGGTTACACCACTCATATCACCGTCGGCGAAGGGCTATAAAAGTCTCCGGACGCAATGTGCGCACAGGGAGTTTGGGAATATAAATTCATATCTATCTGCGAAATGGTAAGACAAACATCATAAAATACAAAAACAGAAAAATTAAATAAATATATAAACACACACACACGCGAACACACGAGTATAGATGTAAGGCGATAGTGAATAAAAAAAAAAAAAAAAAATTCCAAGTTTAAATAAATTAAGATAAATTTACGAGAATTCAAACAATTCTTGATGTTAACATTTTTACATATAAGAGCAATAAGGCAATAATTGCTACATCAAGCTTACAACGAGAGTTAAAAAAAAAAAAAAAAAATACATACATACATATAGCGCATACATACACATGCACATACAATGGGAGCGAGCAATAAAGGCTTCTGTTTATTGTCAAGTGTTTCTCTTGCTTGTTACAGTTGGAATTAAGCAATGAGTGCTTGGTAGGTAGGGTGGGAACTGAGATGGGCTCGTTGCGATATCAATGGGTTCAGAACAGAGCACATAATTGCATTAAAATGCAATTACAATAGAAGCAGCAGAAGCAGTCAGAAGGAACTGACTGACTGCCTGATTGCCTGACTGCCTGATTGCCTGACTGACTGCCTAGTGTGTATGGGACCGTACATCAATCACAATCCAGTTGCCTCTGGCAAGTGTTGTTAAAATTTGCACGAGTCTTCTTACTATCATAATAACATAAAGCGGCACAGACATCTTTTCCCATTTTCCCAACGCATATGAAATATGAAACTTGTTAGTTTATCGTAGAGCAATTGTCTCTCTCTCCACAGCTATTTGTGCTGTGTGTATGTGTGCGCACATTTATGTGAAGGGATGATATGATTTACATGCATTTACGTGCACACACACATGCACCTTTGATTGCCATCGTTTTTCCTTTTTTGGTTTCACATGTAAATGTGTTAGTATCACGGCTTCAGTTATTGCTTGAGATGATATACGAGTTGTGAGCATCATTTGCATGCTCTTACTGCTTTTAACGGCATGTATAGCTAAATGCAATCGATTCAAATAAATGGTTATTGTATTGTGTGCACTCACACTTTTTGCTTGTGGTCTAACACTTTCATTAAAACAAATTTTCAAATTTTCCTTCAAACACACATCGGATCGTTATTACCGACATATATCTTCCTACAGAGACTTATGCCGATGAGTACCTCACTTTACGCGTATTGTTGTTTTTATGCGTACGTGTGTGTATATGTGTGTGTGTGTGTGTGTATGTTTATGAACATTCGATTTTGATGAGTATTGTGTTGACAAAAAGTTTTCATTACATTGGCAGATTGCAATCATCGTTGCGTCATCATAAAATGTATTCAGGCAAATGCAATAAACTGCAAGGTAATGGATTGATTTTTGGGTAAAATAAAATCCATTTATAAAAACGATAGATACATGCCGATGTAAGGAGGAAGGCACTACACAAACATTTGTTGCATATTCGCAGGTTAACTTAGTAGTCTAATGCCAACTGAAAACGTGATTATAATCACTATCAGTATCTTTGAGTACGTATTACGATCGATCGATCGATCGATGGCAAATATATAAAATTATATTTAATATTATTATACTTAGCTATACTTTAAACGAGCAGCGAGAGAGAAGCATCGGATATTTCTTGACACGCAAAACTAACAGTCGTACTTGAAACTATGTTGCAAAGCCAAGTCACAAGACAGTCAACAGACAAACAATAGAAAGAAGTACTCTTCAGTAATCACGAATTGTGTGTGGTTTCAAATGAACAAATGGTACACGAAGGTGCCGCAAGATAAGGTTTCTCGAGAAGGTTTCACTCTTTTCTCTATTTCTGATTTGCGGTCAGATAATTTTCAAAACTCACGCACTCGGCTAAATATGTTCAGCCGGGCATTTCCGCATACAAAAATGCACTGTCAGTCGGACGGCAAGCAAAATCTTTTTCCGACGATGCGTGGGAAAATTGTTAAATAATTTACTCATGTTCCGTTTACTTGTACTTTGCTATTTAAAGTAATGAATTTAATCACCAAACGGTTCTGAAGTACACGTGGGGATGTTGTTGTGTTGATTGCTTATCCAACTAACGTTACCACGTAATTCGCATTTATGATGAGAATGAGATAACTTCAGCTTTTCTGCTATGATTTTTCAAAGAAACTTTACACCAATGACTTACTTAGGAAACAAGACGTACAAGTTCATCTTTTTATTTTTCAAGTAAGTGCGACTAACTCTCAATACAATGCAAATACAAACTTTTCAGTTAAGTTTTTCCATTCGGAAAAAAAGATTGAACACAAAGAAAAATGTTCTTTCTCGCCCTCCCTCCATCAAGTCCCACTTGACCTTTTCAATTTAGTTCATTAATATTTAAAAACATGAAAATTAAATAAAAAGAAAATAAAACACAGTAAAGACTCTCTCCCACCTGAGCGATAAAGAAGGTTTGCTCTTTATGCGGGACATATAAAAAATTAACTCTTGATTTCGAATATTCGCGAATGCACGAACGCTTTGATGCCCTCCCACCTTCGAAATGTATCGACGAACTCGGAATCGAGATCGCTTTAACTCATTGTCACTGTTAACTGATTGATGAAAAGTAGGGTACTCTCGAGGTTCTACTGTATAATCGATGCACTTAGTCACTGCATAAAACTACCTTTTTTTTCATGCACTCGAGAATTTACTAAATTTGTGAAATTGTTTATATCCCCTATTAAATACCTTGGAAGTGTTTCCCGGGGCAAACTTCTTCTTTGTGTCTACGTAAGCGTATATTTGCCCGACGAAGGGTGCCTATTGTATCATATATACAGAGATAATTCATTCATTTTAACAGCGATATAAAAACTTTGTTCAATTTTCAGATTATTTCGACAAGACGTGGCTTTCGAAAGAATTTTATTCAAATAAATTGTGTAGGCTCTTGGAAAGTTGACTCCGACTGACTGTAATATTTTTATTTGCTTCCCTTTAAATCTACTTAAATATACTTAGGGGTCAGAATACAATTTTCTGGATTTAATGTAATGAAATTTGACATTTTGTTAGGTTGAGAAATAAAAGATTTGTGTATAAAGGAGAGAACAAAAGGAAAATGAGAAAATTGCTCAGATTAAAAAAGAAAAACGAATTGCGTAAATGATTAATTTGAGAGAAGGATAGAGATTTTATATAAAAAAAAAAAAATACTGTGACTTATAAACATAAATAATTAAAGAAAAAATTGTTACAAAGAGAATTAAATAAGAAAAAAAAAAAAATCCCTTTATAAATAACGAAATATCAGTTAATTTTCTCCTTCTCGTTAAAATATCCGTTTTTCCCTTTTCCCCCGATCTTATCTAATTTTGAATTAATTGCCAAGCAGTGCTGTGTATAAATATTGGCAATAATAATAATATTGAAAGCGCTCTTTCGTTGAAAAGTAAAGACTTGGTGCAGCGTCTTCGTATCCACAATTCCTCAGTGAAACTTGTTTTCAATTTGACTTCCTATTCTTGTCGCGCGCTTGGCATCTTGCAGGCCACAACTCTTTCAATATGTAACGCGAACATGTCCAATAGCGATCGTAGGGTTGAGCTTGTTCTGAGCACGACGACACTCCATCAGATATTTTCTGGGCTTCATTAGTCGTACAATTTTGTAAGTTAAGCTTGTGTGTCTATAGATGTCATGACCATTTCCGAACGCAACTTCATTCACATACATATGTCAAGTTTCAAGTTTTCATCTGAGTTTTTGAGACGAAGAGTACTGCAGCAAAAGATGACTGATAAGTGAACGCGTGCAGGACTATTTCCGCTCAGTATTTTAGTTTGCTCAAGAATACGCACACTTTGTGGCACACATATTTTAATAATAATACCACCAATAAAAAGGTGGGACAAGGGAGACGCACCTGCGAGCACAGCAATAATCGAAATGAAATCTTTAGTACGGAACTTGAACAAGAGGTTTAAGAAATATATGTCCATTCTCGAATACATACATACATGGCGCGGAATCACAATTGAAGCTGGGCAAACGCACACACAGTTGCTGAAGAAATTCTTTGAAAAATTAAAAATAACTTCGGTTATAGATCCGTTGTTAAGGTTAAAAGTCTATTACCACGTCTATGTCCAACGTTTAATGGAAAATTAGTTCAATCAATCGACTAATCCGCTCCCTTGGATATTTTTGGTTTTTGTACATTTACTTAACTTAACTCTTGAAGTGGATAGAAGTGTGCTATGGAAGCTTCTCTACGCGTTCATTAAGCGAACTTTAGTAATCACTTGAAAATCAAAAGAACAAATTGTACGTCCATCTTCTCTAATTATTTACGTTATTTTGTTTTTTATATCAAATTAAAGGCATTGACAACATTGTTAGGAACATCTATGTAGAATATGAGAAACTTTCTAAGTGAATATTAGCTGAACAGATGAAGTGAGGTGAAGTAAATCTAGTACAACCTAAGCAAGACAAATCAAATTAGAACAATCACAACATGTTAAAAGAAGAAAAGGAAGAAGAAGAAGAAGAAGAAGAGGATTCTTTCGCTTTACATATCTGCTTCTTTGTTTTCTTATTTTCTCTCTCTCTCTCTCTCTCTCTCTGTCTCCCTCTGTCTCATTGTCTAACATTAACGCTAAGTATCGGCAATTTCGAAAATGCAGAAAGATTTTTATTTTGCGGGTTGACAAATACGAGGCTGTAAAAATAAACGAGACCGGAAATGTGGCAAAAAAATAGCATCAACTACGATGCTTACGACATGGAGATAACAAATGTGAAAACAGTTCTAAATAACAGAATAATGGCTACAACAAGTACAGATATTATTCCCCTAGGATATCAAGCGACTTTCAGAGCTTGAAAATGTTACTGTTTCCCCTGGCAAACATCAAGTGTCTGACGTGTGCTTAAACATTTGGGTATAGAAAGAAATCATTTGAAATTGATGATGAACTTGTTCTGCGAGGAAAAACATGCGTTATTGCATGCAGTCTTTTAAAAGTAAACGAATGTATTTTGTTTTTTTTAAAGAGATTAACACACAAATAAAAAATACGCAGTTACGCCCATAACTAACTGGCAGAGCAGAGCAGAGCTCAATATTGAATAATTGCTTAAATATGTTAAAAAAACAAAAAAAAAAAAAAAATCTTGTTAATTGAAAGGGTGGAAATAAGGGACGCTTGCCGGTTTTACGCCTTCTCATCGCCGGATTACACGGTTACACGACTATCGTATTGCAAAACATTATTTGCTGCCTGCCTTCCTTGCTTGCTTGTATCGTTTGCCTATTTGGTGTTTTCGCGTGACTTTAACATGAATGTTCACTTCAGCTGCTTGCTATTGTTACGTTAACGTTTCAAAATAAACGAGGGGTGAAATGCGGCTTTGTATGAGTGTGAGTGCTAGCTTGTTTGAGCAAGTGTGTGCATGTATGTGCATGTGTGTGCATGTATGTCAAATGATTGTTACGTGACTTTAATATTTATTTACAAAATTGACTTTGAATCGTTAACAAAACGATACACAAACACGATTGTTTTGCATGATTAACGGATTATGATTTAATTGCTGCTTGCGAGAGGAGTTTCAAATTTCAAATTAGACACCAAGATTAAAAGGGTTTAAAGTGTGCTTTTCACGATTACAACGATGTTGATTACTTCTCAAATAAATTTGTCTGCCTACGTATTGATTGGTTGAAGGCTTCAACAGTAAGACTCGATTGTTTCTTTATTCGACTCTTCTCGTTGTTTAATATTTTACTCACAGCAGCAGCAGCAGCAGCACCGACAATTGTACGGAAGGAAGGAATTTCCATGAAACTAACTAACATGGCAAACATGGCAAACATGGAAAAAACATGGAAATAAAAAACTCAGATAATTATAATTATAATTATAATTGTAATTTATGTTATGTTGTAATTTATGTTATGCTGACGGCGTAATGGAACTTAGCAAACAATGCAACATTTCTGTATTTTCAGAAAGAGAAAAATGGAAAATGAAAAACGAAAAACGAAAAAAGCCCTGTACAGGCTATAAAAAAATCTACATACAATTATACGAAGAAAAGTCAGTTGAGTTGACTTATGTCGTGCCAGTTGATTGTTATACATACGTATAAACATATGACAAGTACCTTTTTAAAGCGGCAAAGTTCAGTTCCGTCTGTATATTGCATTTCATTTCTACTGGGCGTAAGTGTTAAGAAGAGTTTTATTGATTTGTCTTAGCATTCCACCGACCAAAGTCCGCGGTAGATTAAAGCAGCGAAGTCCAGGCAGCATTGAATCGATACTTATATGGTCCCCATATACATTTTCTTTTTGATGCGAACTGTCAAACATTTTCATGGGGGCACGTGTATATTCCCTTATCGGTAGAGTTTTGTGGAAGATTTGGAAAATCAATATGAACGACTCCGGTAAAGCAGATCCCGAATGACCAGAATGTACTGAATTTGTTCCTTCGTTGACGCATTAGATGCCTCGTGCAATGCATTTTGTGTCTTTGGTGATGGGAAATTGAAAGTCAGTTTAGCCTTGCTTGTGCGTCCGTCACTCCACCTTTGTGACGACTGCAAAAGGTGCGTTACAAAGCTGAAATTTGTTTCACCAATTATTGTTGATGGCGTAAGACGGGACATGCTTACAGCAATTCTCTAAATCTCCGACCGGGTTTTCATATTATTTATTGAAAAATTGGTTGGGGATAAGCTTCACCTAAGAGGGCCCTTTCTAATTTTTCATTTTTAGATATATCGGCATGAGATGGTGGTTATCAAGCGTTTGCCTTGCCATGTGACTCCAATATTTCTTAATTGTTATTACTACGGAACCTTCTAGTTGGATTCCTTGCCTATCGAAGCTGTGTGTGTGAGCTGTGACGTCAGGATTACTACAAATTTAATTCCAGTACAATCAATCAATCAATCATTCAATCATTTGAATTATTTATATAATTCAAGTCAATTTATAGTCGCGTGTATTCTTAATGATCGTTTTTAAAATGAAAACAGCAACGATAGTCCGCTTTGGAAAAGAGTTTACCATAAGTGAATTTGTTTGTGTTTTAAGTGAGTTTATTTAATGGATTTTTCAAGCATATGACAGCTGATATGTTGTCATTAGAGTTCATACAAGTTATGTTGGTAACGGTTGTGTAGGCACAAAACGTCTGACATTTTATCAAATTATTTATATTTGTTTACCTGGAGAAGAAGGCGTTTCTAAATAAAATTCACTTTGTATTCTTTTTTCCCTCACTCTTTTTCAGGCGGAAAATGCCTGATAAATTTGCTTAATGACGGATTATACACTTTTCGGCCGGCCGCTGCTATTTTTATTTATTAATGTCAGTTAAGTTGACACATTCCGTATTAGATTGAAATGGAATTGTTTTTGCTTTTTAGAGGAGAACGAAATTCCTTTAAACCCTTTTTTTACGTATAAGCTTTGAATATATCGAGCAGTCAAAGTGCATTGATGGGACACAAAGGGTCAAGAATCTCTTCAACTTTGCCTTACACCGTCTACTCTAACTAGATGTTGAATTAAAATTTGATTTTCGACTTTTTAGTCGCTTGAATATTAATTTCGTACGAAAGGATTCATTATGCGCTTTGTACAACAACTTAGTTAAGTAAAGTCTTTTTTTTAATTAATGGCGTAAGGATAAATTATTGTAATCCCTTAGGTAAGGAGCAAAATGTATGAAAAGCAGTACACATATTGCGTGGAAACATGCCCCTATAATGCCACAATCCTGAAGAACTAAGCCGTTGTGTTTATCGGTGAACTGTCTCCTACCATTCCCAAGATTCTATAATTAATTAATATTAGCGCAGAGTTAGCCGAGACTATGGCAATTGAATATTCCAGCATTTTGATGGGATTTCGCTATAAATTTTGCGGTTTTGAGTGATCCCTTACCGTCGTATTGATTCAACTTTGCGTTAAATCTTTTGCAGCGTAAGCTAGGCTTGCTTTGCTGGGATAAGAGGTAAGTTAGAAAGACAGTCAAGGGTATCGCTTGTGTTCCCGTCTTGAGTGGGGGAAAACTTCTTATTCATTTTCTTATTCCGGGTTCATTCCGCGCAGTGCGGAGGAAAGGACTCACTGCCTTTGAAAATATTCGCGAGTAACTTGAGATAAACAGGCTAAGCAATATCGAGATTCTTTCTTAACTGAATACGCTACGACAGGCTTTAAACCATAGACATTGAATGTGTTATAATTTAATATTTGGCGCGTATTTGTTAATAGAGTTCGCGGCTGCGGCTGGGGAATCCAATGGAAGGTGTAGAAGCGGTAGCGGCAGTATTTTTTAATGCAAAGTCCTAAATCCCTAATCGGGGAATCGTAACCGTGAGAAATCTTAGAAACGGAATCGGCAATGGCGGGACAAGATTAAATCGATTTATAAACTTACGTCGATCAGGGACTTGGGTATCGTTTCGATTCTAATATCAGTTTGCATATGTTTTAGTTTCGTTTGCAGTGCCGTGGTGGTCATGAAAAATAACGTTTTTAAGCGACATTAGCTTTCAGTATAGTTTACCCATCAAAGAGGTGTTAACAACGTAAACAAACGTAAGCAAACAAGAACTTATGTGTGTACAGTAAATAACTAATTGAAACATTTAAATGTCATAAAATGTGTTGTGTCGTAAAAAAGAGCTGAGCAAAAAACGCGTTTAAGTATCCGTACAAATTATATTTTGCGCATAGCGAGCGCTTGTGTCCGTTTAAATTTTGCAAAGACAAAAAATTAATGAAAAATCCATTCACTGCCGGCCAATTAAGTCTGGTTTGAACACATTTATGCACAAATGCATGCTAAGGAAACATTTAAATGACACCTTTAGTTATGAGGCTATTAAAATATATATTTCTTTGTACATTTAAAAATTGTTTATCTTAAATATGCACTTAAATCGCTTAATTTGTTATTGATTTTTACAATAAACAAGAACGACTCCGATTTGCTTTTCGAAGCAGAGGAGTGAAGAGGAAGAGAGAAATATTTACTTCAAGATAATATGCCATTGATTTGTGAGAATTTCATTTAAACTATCATATAAACCAATGCTGCCACAATTACTGCTGTATTACCTGATATTGGAACTAAGTTGAAGATAACAGCACTACGCTTATGCGGTCCCCTTGCACTTATGCAAGGAAATGCCAGCGCATTCCAATAAATGTTGGCGTCAAGCCTATGACTCATTATGATAATCTTGTTTCGTTACCTCTTCTCTCCTTCTTAGGTTGGTTCTCGTCAATTAGTTAATAACCACTATAATGTCTGTCTTTGCTTGTCGTTGTTAAGTTAGTTAAGGCTAGTTTTCTTATCAGTGAAGAAAATTGAAGCAAAAAATGTATTACATTTTTCCTTATTCTTTAAGTTATAGAAAAACTATACTTTAAACGTTTTAAATGCGGGTATCTTTGTGTGGTATACTGCTTCAAAATGAACCGGTCAAGTCATCTGCATTATAAAGGCGCAGCATTAATGTGTTTTTTATGGTGTGGATTCCAATCAATTAACTTTGCCCTAAAAAAATCTAATCATCTTTTAACGACCTTTGTTTATACACACACACAATACTAATAATAATAATAATTCGAAAGAAAAAGCAAAAAATATCTCAATCGCCCCAATCGAGGGGTACGTGGCACACGATAACAATTAAGCTCTTCCATCGGCTGAAAATTGGCTAATTGGTAATGTTTTCTTGAATACCTTACTCAAGAACTTGCATTGGAAAAGAACTTTTTAAAATGTTCAAATCCCAGCGATTAAGCGAAGCTTCACTAAATATTTGTTGCTTGGCATGTTTGGGAAAATATTAAAGCGGAACTTTCTCGTTTTCCTCGGATACGTTTGTGTGGCTGCTAAGTGTTACGTGATGTGTTCCATATCGGAAATTACTCTTACATTTCTTTTACATTACTACAGTCTACGTCTTCCGTTCAACACAGCCCGGTTTCAACATCTCTAGGCAGTGCTACTCAAAAACCAAAATCGTTAAATTATTTTTTAGAAATTTCCAATATTTGTTTAATTTGGGAGTTTGAAGTTTTACAAGATTGAGTGACAATCGCTATCGCTCGCCGATGCCATTGCTTCGGCCTGACTTTTCATTTTTTGTAGTTTTCCTTGTTTCTCTCTGAAATTTACCCATCAACACTTTTATGCAATAATTTTCGTCAAAAATTGACTGGATTTCAACGACGCTGGTCAACGACGAACGTTGAAGATCAAGCGCCAAGTAAGTCGCTTATACAATCGCTTTTGATAAATCGAAGGATGCAAATATTCATTGATTACTCGAATTAATAAAAAAGTTTATTGTGTGTGACCGACCACCAGTAAAGTTAGAGTTTTGACATTTTTTGTAGGGTCAAATATCCTGAGGTGACAATTAATTTAAACGTCGCTTCTCTCCCGACTTTAAAAATACCTTAGAAATGGGTTACAACGACGTAAGTCGTATGGAATAAAGATCCTAGAAGGCATATTGCTATGCATATGATTGAGGCACAGTGAGGTATTCTCTCTCTGCGAACCGTTAAAACTGTCAGCTAAGTATTCCAAAAAGCCTGCAATTTAATCGAATAATTTATAATAATTAATAAGTAACGATCTACTTACTACTTAGGCAGACTGATAATCGCTTCAAGCGACGGTAGTCAATGAGTGATCCTGAAGCAAATATAGTTTCCTCACGTGGTTGCGCGAACGCATATTAACAGAAATTCTTGTGTTACCGATATCTCCATTAGCTTATCTAATATTTCGACGATATACGCCAAACCCTGCTCATATCGCGCGAATTTAAATTTTCTTCCTTCCGTCAAAAAAAAAAAAAAATGGATTTTTTTTCCTCTGTGTCATATAGTAAAGCCTTCTCGTTAGATTCGAAAACTGTGAAAAATTATGTACGCAAACCTAAGGAGGTGAGAGTGTATTTAAGCTTACAGCAAAACTTGCGTAGTATGAGTGTTAACGGACTCAGTCATTGCTTTTTATATATTAATACGTCCGATTAAAATTCAATTATTTACAAATCATTTTTATTAATTTCTTTGTTTTTCCTTTTTTTGTCTTACAAATTCAATTTTATTCGTTATATGTTCACGAGCGTGTGAGAGCGTGTGAGTGTGAACATTTAAACATATAAACGAAGCAAAATTTGCAAATGTATTAACAATTAGCCTCAAATTTCGTTTGGTTTATTTTCCATTTACGAGTTGAAATGCAACAACAAAAACGATCAACATGAGATTTTCAGATGCAGATGTTTTCAATTAACGCGAACAGCCGAGATGGTGTGAGCTTGAATATGAAGCACAAACAAGTATAAAATTAAATTTCCACCAACAATAATCACCACGAACGACCACGAATACCAACAACAATAAAAACGGCAACGACATTAATTTGTTTGTGTGTGTATGTACGTGCGTGTGTGTGTGTGTGTGTGTGTGTGTGTGTGTGTGACTATAAACATTTTAAATGAGAAGAGGGCAACGGGTGAAAACGATTATTTGTGTTGGACGTTGTGCTGCATATGTGTATGCGTGCGTTATAGCGCTTGTAATAATAGAGCAACAAGACGATACCACCTACACACAAAAGAGCACTAATACTCGCATAAAATCCGCAAATGTTTATGAAATTTCAAAAAAGCAATCAAAGCTTAAGTAACACGAAGCACATGCACACTCACTCACTTGCATTTGTGTGTGTGTGTATGCATATGAAAGTTCACACATTTCGTACGAATTATGTACAAAAAGAAGGCTTAAGCACGCATCTGCCAGGCAAACTGACGTTCAAACAGACGCAGACACGTAAATGCACAGAAAAACACAGAAAAAGGACATTTTTGGTTAAATCTAAGTGCATGTGTATGTATGTACGACGGCCGAGAGAGAGAGTGCAGTTAATTGAATTTTATAAGTGCAATAAAAGAGGAAAAAAAAAAGTAATTGAATAAAAAATAAAAAAATAGACAAAACAGTATTGCACTGCTAACCGAGACGCACGAACGTCAGCAACACACCACACACATATGCATATGCATATGCATGTACATAATCGGATGCGAGCATACAAGAGTAAGACTAGGCAAGCAAGCTAGAGGAATCCTCCTCCTCCTCCTCCTTCTCCTCCTCGAGCAAGCAAGTATAGCGAAATCTTTTATTTCCATTTTTATCTCCTTTTCCTTTATATCGTCTTAATAACAAACAATATACGAAATTGATACTTGGTATGAATACGAAATGACTTCGTACATGGTTTACATACAAACAACATATGATTGCAAGCGATACCGTAGCATGCCGTAGAGTCACTTGGCAGCGAAGTCAATGTGTGTGTCTGCAGTTGATCTCTCTTCACAAGTATGTACATCATTATGTAGATAGACGGTTTGTATCCTTACTTGGTGTCTTTTTCTTTTTACATACATTTCAATCTATTCTCACTGCACACACACATAGAATATTAATATACATCAATACACATACACGGAAGAAACACTTGGCGTATTGGGTTTTATTCCATTGCTGCTGATAGCATGTACTGATGTTTTTATGCTCTCGGAGCGTTATATGTGAGGTTATTCAATATAATGTCAATTTACTATGCAATTTTATTTGTGTCACACGACCAACAATCAACTATACGACCATTCAATGCAGTATTTCAAGTGTCAATATCATTATCGAGATTGAGTTTTTAGTAAATCTCTGCGATTCGGTTGTTATGTGACTCTCCAGAGTTCAAGCATCCCCGCTTGTTTTGTTGTTTTGTGGGCGGATTTATTGTTAAATTATGAAAGACATTTTCTTTATTAGTTTTCTATGACAACTCTTATGTAAAATGCATTGGATTTCCTCAAAATTTTATTACCCAATATCTCCGACCATCATCTTTGATAGATAATTAATGTTTTCTTCCCCACCATCAACGATAACGATATATTCAGTTTGTCTCAGCGTTAGTAACAGCGGACGGTAACTATCGAAAAATATAGTAGAGAACCTTGACTAACCTGAAAATCCTTGTAGGCTTTTCCGTATGCTTTAGAAATTTTGTATAGCATAGGAAGTAAATGAGAACACGTGGCATTTCAGATTCTCCGTTCAAGTCGAGACATAAGCTAATGTAGTCCAAATCATCATTCGATTGCCGTTTGACAATTCTTTGCTACAACTTTTTAGATTTCTGTGCGAAAAACAGAACGCAGTAACTTGCAAAGGCTTGTTTTGAACAACAGGATTAAAAGAGTTCCACAGTAAGTAAAATAAATGGTAGTCGGATGGGAGAAGGGCTGCACTACATACCAATATCGTGAACGCGACCTATTTTCTCTTTTTCTATTAATCAATATTGAACGTTTTAATCGTATTACTTGCTGGTAATGCGTCGGAAACGTAAACGAAAATTTTTAGAGAGGAAAAACCATTCACGGCTTTATAGAAGAAACAAATTTTTATTGTGACACCCTTTGATCAATTAATTCTTCAGCACTGAGCAAGGATGCGTACACCGTACAGTAGGTATCTCTGCCTCTGAACGACCTGTTTAGGCAAATGGCTGGCAAAATGAATATATGCTTGTCCTTCCATCCTGTCCTGGGTGTGGCGGCATGGTGGTTTTTCCAAGATGAGGAACGTCGCGTCAGTGATACAATGAATCGAATTTCAGCTGTTTTGGAATTTTAAAAATTTCAAACTCCCTATCCACTACACCGAATCAACGCGACTTGTGCACTCGCCCTGACGAGTATACTAAAGTTTATTTCGAACTTAATATTTCATTAACTGCAACAACAAAGCTTAATATTACAATATTTCGGTGTATTACTTGCGAAAAAGTGCTGCTTTGTTTTTCATCGGTTGCTCTGGTGTTTTCGCCCCAATAACTGTAAATATTTAATTTATACGCAAACTATTGTAAATGGGATTAAATAAGGAAAGCAAATAAATTTTTAACATATATCGGCAATTATTCTTTTATAACGTGGCACTTCAAACTCGTGCATGGGTTAGCTGGAAAGCTCATCTCAATTAGGCCAATAGTAACAGCACAATATTACAAACAAACAATAGCATTATTTACATTTTTCGTTTCGTTTACATCTATCGAATAAATGCCAATCAGTAAAGATATTAAGTGCTCAAGCAATGAAGTCTACGTAGATAGAGTAAATGTTCGGACGGATCGGTGCACACACTGGTCGCGTAAAATATGTTAAAGCAATAAAGATCTCAAATTGACTGAGAATAAATACAAAACAAGTGGGGAGGAAATGGGTGCACTTTGAAAAACATGCTTGAACGGGGCGGGGGGGGTCAAGAGTGTACATGAAGAATGGAAAGATTTAGTTTATAAAGTTATCCATTTCCGAAAGCATATTGTTGCAGAAATTGTTCGTTCAATCACAGATAGCAGTATAAAATTAAACACATTCCATAGTTCCAAAGTTAACTTTTATTAGAAAGACTTCGACAGAGTGGAGAGGGGACAGAAAGACAAACCAAGCTACACAAAACACCACTTAAATGTTTGGGCAATGTTGTAGGAAAAACCGAAAAATGGAGAGAAAAAAGCAAAACAAAACAAAACAACAACACTGACAAAGTGCTGCTATTACCAATTGCGCTATTAATCTGCCACATTTGCACTTTCCACATATTTGAGCGTTTAACACATACGGCGATGTTTGTCCTTACAAGTATATCTCCATTTAACTCTTCTTCTATCCAGAAAGACGGAAAGAGAAGAGAAACAAAGACATTTATAGGAAAGAAAGTCTCTCTACTCACCCACACGCGTCGATAGCAAATGTGAGTATGAGTAGTAAAACCCCAAAAGCAAAACGATTTCTATTTAAAATGTCGTCACACTGCAAATATTGTGTGCAAAGTGATTTCAACTGAGACAACAACAATAATAACAATTCTACATGGCAGCCATACGTTCATTCAGTCAATTCAATCTTGTGTAAATGTGTGGATAGAAAAAATAAATAAAATAATATTTTTGCGCTTGCGCAAAGCCAATGGCGACAAGGTAACCGCCTCTTTTCCAAATTTAACAGAATGCTGCCAAGTCTTTATATCCAAAGAAACCAGTTCGTATCAATCGACGAGCATATGCAAAAGGAGTTTGACGGGAGAGAGAGAGGGCGGAGTTTAGCTATTGCTTAAGCACTGTGCACATTAACGAGACAGTACTAGTGTAGTGGAAGTGGAAGAGTAAAAAAAGCTATTATATTAACATAGGTTAGGTTTTTAGGCCTTGGCTGATTTGGTTGTATGTGAAAGAACACTCACTCGTTTATCTCCGCACAACAAACACACAACCAAAGCATTTAAAAAGGAAGGAAGCAGTTAAACAGGTTTAACAAGCCAAAGAGCTGCCGGTATTTTCAGGTGGTAGTTTAGTGGTATTGGTGGTAGTTGTGTTCTGATATTGGTTACCGATGGTAGTGTGCGATGATGGTCTTTTTAAGTATCGTTTACTTGTGAATGAAATAAAGAAAAACTACTGAAGATATTGTTGTTCATTAGCTGAGCCTAACAAGCCACCAAATATACGCTTGTGTTGTTTGTGTGTTGATTGTTAAACTTGCATTGCGTTTGTAACGGGGTAGCTTGACTATTCAGTTGGCGTTAACACCTCAATTTGTCGAGTTCGCTGAAGCGCTTTATGTTAAACGATTCTAACTTCAAATTAGAGAAAAGAAAAAGAAGATATGTTTGCCAACAACAAGCTCGCTAGCTACGGATAAATAAATGACTTCAAATATGAAAATCAAAAATACTTAATTTCGATCTATTAGTGAATAAATGTTCCGAATGGCGAAAAAAAACACATTTGCTATTAACGAGCATAATTAAAGTGTTATTAAACGTTACGCGAAACAAACAAACAAACAAACAAACAAACAAACAAACAAACAACTAACGAAAATTCAAATAGAAAAAAGTAAACAATAAAATATTAGATAATACCTTGAATGGCCTCATAATTGACTCCAGCTAAGTTGGCGCTTGGCTTGTCGTTAAACATTTTACGTGCGAGGGTTAAAAAGCCAAAAAAGTGTCGCCCTTAAGTGCATTAAGTAAATTTCGTTTGAATTAAAAGAAAAATCGTCGGTTTCGAATATTAGCGTGTTTCGTCTGTTAGAAATTGCTGTCGATCTGCTTCAATATGTCATCTCATGAAGACGACGACCGGGACGATACGGAGGAACAGGAAATACATGTCGATGTCGATTCAGATTCACGCTTATCATGCGGAACGGGCTCTGATGTCGATATGGACGGCGGCAGTTGCTATGATGAAGTAGAAGCCCCGTTGAGGTATGTGCTCCGAGGTTTATCATATCGTCGACACTTTTTTTGTTATTGTAAATAAGTGTATCACATATCGCAGGAATATAAACGTCGATTACCTGTCTGTATATTAGCACATGCTGTACATTAGCTGGCATCATGCTGTGAGCTAATGGCCGCAGAATATTATTTCTTTTGATTAAAGCCTAAAAGTCACAAATCTTTCCAACTTAAGGCTAAAGGTGGCCTACCATAGATGTTTACCGACGGGCCTATGATTATACGGGAAACACGATTTACAAAAATTTACTTTTGGCAATTGCGCTATGGAGTAGTTTGACTTCTATTTTGGAGTGTTGGTGTTTTTTTGGAAGGCTAAGCTCATAAAGATGAAATGAAGATCAAATTACAATATAATCTGTTTTCGATGTCCGCTAATGTGCGCTATAGGCCTCACAAAAGTAGGAATCCACGATAAGGATAAAGCTGGGGAAATAGCTTGCCTGTGATTTTTGATTTCCACGGATAAAGTATATACAAGAAGAGGAACACACTTACAGTAAATAAAGCCATGCATTAAACAATTCCGAAAGGCTTTGGTAACTGCATTCGATATTGAGGTTAATTTTCATAGGTTAAGTGGTCGCCAAGTGACGTCCAGGCTTAACTTAATCTTCACTTACCTTAAAATGTTATCTAAAACTAATTTCCAAGAGTCCGATAGCGATATTTGCGTACAACCTGCAATTGTAACCTTTCGGTCATTGAATTATCCATAAAAAATTTTGGGAAAATTTTCAAAATTTCTTTCTTAATATTCTATAATATTCTAAGCAGAGCAGCAAAAGTAACTCTATTTTAATGCAACGTTGCTTTGTGTACTCACTATTTAGGAGCAAGTCGTTCGCACAGCCAATATATGTGAAGACGTTTTAAACCCTTCAACTTAATATTTCTTGCAAATGGTTTTCTAAACTAAAATTTTATTTCAATTCTCAAGACTTAGCAGCCATTTTGCACAGCAAAATTTCTTGTTGATGCCGGGTACTAGTGCACCGTTTTTCCATTTGATTACTTCGCTTCGGTTACGTCCGTCCGCTAAAAAGCTCACAATTCGGAATAGAATGCTGAGAATTTGCTTAGAGCACTAAATTTGCGAAGCCAAGCATGGAAGCATTGTCTGAATTATCATATCGAGAGACTTGTCTGACAAGTGATGTAAGTAGTGGAAGCAAGCCGATAAATCTAAGAAAATTCATGTAATCGTAGGGAACATAATGATTTTAATATAATTCGAGCCCAATTGCAGAACTCTTAGATATAAATTAAGTGCATAAGTGGACGTCCAGATGAAAAATGATCCCATCCAACAACTCGCCTGCTAATGATTAGCAAAATATATTTTTCATTTATGACAAATATATGGACGCAAGTCTTAGACTTAGGAAATTTTCTTTTAAATATATGTTTGCAACTGTGTATCCGCGGTTGCTCTGCAATTATAGCACTCATTGAATCTAGAAAAAGTAAAGTGTGTTTCGTTTTTGTATTTCCTAAGACTCGTGAGCTAATAAAGAGATATGCGGCACATATGGAGAGTAAGTGAGAGTAAGTATCCGATGTTGTTTGAAAAATCTTGCTGCCGAGATATTAATTTTTAAGACACTGCTCGTGCTTGGATCAATCATTTATTTTGAAGTTTTTATCGGTAACTAATAAGTAGGAATCGTACTTAGACTCAACATTGTCCGGTCAATGAAATCGATGAAATTCTTCAAAAAATTACGTCTTGAGCCTTTACGATACGACTGGATAGAAAAAGAAGCTCGATATTGTTATCGTAAGCAATTTAAAAGCACCTTTAACTTTGCATTTGAGAAGCGAGGTTCATAAGAAACGAAACGGATCCATTTTTGAAAGTATTCATAACGATGTGCAATATGTCTCAAATATCGCTTGAAGCCTCGCGAAAGGTACCAAAAGGCCAGATTGATGCCACGTAAGGTATTGCGTTGTGTTTGGCGCGATTGGAGGGTAACCGTGCATCATGATTCGCTCCTACTTTGCCAGAGAAATGATTTTATCCGGTACTCTGCACGACAAATGCGATTAAAGCTCGCAATTGAACTCGATTTAAAAGGAAAGGTATCGTTTTTTATCGGGACAACGCCAGACCACGCACACATTTAGAGATTTGGCAAAAATCGATTGTATAGTCATGAGCTTGCCCCTTCGGCAATCAATTGTGACGTCCTTTGCAGAAATCTCTTGTTAGTGTAAGGCTGACCTCAAAAGAGATCCGCGAAAGCCCCTTCGTTCAGTTTTCCTTCACACGATATTGAATTGCTCCTCTATTGGGCCTGTCTACAAACCTTAAAATTTCGTTCGCGTAGCAATATCCTTGGAGCCACCTAATGTGCAATATAGAGTTTATTAATAATATGGAAGTCAAAAAACAAAACTTATATAAATAACGAAAACCCGTTATTTCCGATTACAAGGCATTAGATGATTGCGCAGCATGACCAAGCCAGCAGCTGAAAAACGACAGCAGCGAAATGTTCCTGGATTAGTTCCTCATCGGTCTGTCGTAATGTCGGTCACTTATTTTTAAATTGATTGAATTTTAAATCGAAATGAATTTGGATGGTGTAGGGCATCGAGAAAACTGTGCGAATATGCAACTCAAGTCTACGCTTCTAAAAATATCTTTATTATTTTATGTAAGAATTGCAGCTGATCTCTCGAATAGTTTGACTTCTGACGCTAATAAATCTTACTCTTGAATCATAATATCGTTGAATTTATTGAAAAAGATAACTTCTTCCAGATTTGCTATTATCTGGCATAACAAAGCCAGCACTTTTCGCTATAAATAATAAAGTACGTAAAGTACGTAAGTTGATAAAAATTCTAAAACTGCTTAAAAAAAAATCATTCATTTTTTAAAATTCGAAGAGAGAAAAAACAAAGAAAAAAGATTTAATTCATCAACAGTCACGCAATTGTCTTGATATTTAGTTTTTATTTCGATTTTAAAACCAATTTAAGCATAAATCTTGGTTTCTTGTTTCTTGTTTCTTGTTTCTTGTTGTTTTTAACCCGCGAGCTACTGTATTTAGCAATCGCTTTTATTTAATATTTCGTGTGCAATAATTTTCTCATGTGTTGACAACGGCATGCTTGTATATGCTCGCAGACATATGTAATATTTTGTCTTTGGTTAATTGCAATATAAAATGCTTATCATTCGACGCCGTAAGTTGCGTGGGCTACTGCATACATAGTCCGACTTGAAATCATGACTAACCTTATAGAGTAGCTGTGGCTGTCTTACAAAGTAAGCCATATGGAACTCATACTCATTTCGACGCGGCCATGTACTGGACACTGGGGTGCACACGCATACGCATGTAAAAAGGTCGTTTTTTTTTTCACGCAAATGTATTTTAATTAATAATATATGTTACACCAGGTATTCAGGCAGACAGCAGAACATAAGAACATAAAAATGTTAAATAAATCTTTTTATGGCCTTTCGTTGTTTAGCAATGGAATATTTAATATCATTTTGTTATCGCTGACACTTTTGTAAAAATCATTAATTCTTTCAAACGAAAACGAAACGAACGACTGCTTCATAAATAAATTTTAAAAATTTATATAAAAAACAATTTCTCTTTGTTAACGTCTCTGATTATTATAAAATATTAAGAAGAAGAAGAAGACAAAGAAGATCACACGAATCCCATAAGCAGTCTTTAAGTGGTTGTGCGATGGACACACGAACGCAAAAAAGTTAATAACAAATTTTTTTTTTTGTTTTATATCATTCTTCTCAATAGCAGTGAATCACAATCAGAGCAAACGCGCTCATCATCAAGTGAAAATTTACCGTTTAGTATATCACGCCTGCTTTCGAAGCCTTTTGAGAACAACAATCATATTAATAGCAACAACAATAACAGTAGCAACGGCAGCAATAAGTCGGCTAGTGATCCAGACATAGCGAGCGAACACGACTTGGCCGCATACAAACTGGCTACAAGTCTAGCATCCTCTACATACGGAAGTGCGGCTACCGCACTTTACACATACCCACACCTATATCCATCGGCAGCGGCGGCGGCAGCTGGCCATGTGCTGAGAGTACCACCACAACGAACGCCATTAACTTGGGCTTTACCACCTTTACACCATGCTGCGCTAGCGCATCAGGCTGTCAAAGATCGACTAGCAGGTGAGCAAAATACACGAGTACATGTATTCGAACAACTTTTTGCATTAATGATAATCAATTTATTTTTTTCACCAAGTTTTCGCTAAACGAAACATTAATTGTTATAGACTTTTTAAAGCCATGTTTTACAAACGCCACGGGGGCTTTCCCCCTTATCGCTATTTATTGCTTAATAAGCAATAACTTTTAATTATTTATACGAGTTTTTCAATTAAATTCGTTTTCCTTTCCTTTTACAACTTTTTTGAAGGCATCAATTTTAGAAGAACACTTACTTGTAACCGATCATAACTGAGAAGCATTGACTCATTGACTTAGCAGCTTAGCTTAACTTAGCTGATTAGCCGAGTTCTTAATTTAAACCTATGCACTCTTCATCGGGAAAGCATGATACGTCACACCTTCAGTCGGCTTGAGATGTGCGCTTTCTATTCACATGGACAGTAGAGCAGAATTGAAGGAAAGCTGGCTGATAGGGGTATAGGGGTCGAAGCTTTTCGCCAAAATGTATGTCATTTTCTTATTTCTCCCGCATCAATTTGCAGCGTAGCACTACGGGAGGCAGATGAAGTGTACTAACTGTACATAGCATATCCCAGCGGCCTTAAGCTATATCCCTCCAAATTAGCGCGAACAGCAGCATTGAATTAATTGCTTTCAATTTGTGCTCGTTTTCCAATTTCCAAAAGCAATTCAAGCTTGTCATGCACTCAATGATATCAATTTTGTTTTGGTTTTAGCGTTAGCGTAATTGTGGCAGACATATGTCACATATACGTAGTGACAGTTATTGCTTGCAAGGTCTGCTTTGAACGTGCCTTCTTTGCCTACCAGCTGAAAAATCGTACTAAACAATCGGTGAATGTTTGTGGAGTCGGTATAAACTCTACAATAGAATTGATCTGCAAAACCTTAAGTCATCCTGTAGTGTGAAAACCATCTAAATTGCACCCAGGCGTACCTTCAGTTATTCTGGACAATCTTCCTTTTACCGCCCTTCAGTATTTTCGAAAGTACCTGCAGATGTACCGGACAATCGCCATTTACTCATTTGTTATAAGGAGTAGTGAGTAACCTTTTCTCGATTGTCTGCTTAACGACCATCCTGCCACGCGTATGATCTTATCTGTAAGCTTCTGGCGATTGTTCTATGTTAAATGTGTGTCTTTAATTCTGGATAGTAAACCAAAGTTTATCCATTTGAGTTGGAGTAAATCTATTCAGTCCATAACGGGGTTTTCCTTGCACTAAAGATAACGACTAAGCGTTCCTTTGTCTGAGTTGCTTTGTTTAAATTCATTTGGCGTGGTTTAGCTGGCTACTTGCATATGCGGCAATTCTTCCTCGCCGTGTTTATTAAAAGGGCGCTCACAGATAGGGGGGGTCCGACATTACTTGCCTCTGCGCGTGCGGTAAACTGCTTGGAAAGAAGAGGTCAGTTCAACTAGAGAGCATGATTAAGTTCGCATATTAGTGCGTGTTATTCCTCCAAATGTGAATTGACTCACTATTTGACGTTGCTTTTCGTCGACAGACTTTTCTGGGGGTCAGCTCAAAAACCAAGTTGCGTCGATAGACCATAGACTCAAGGAGGAAATTTAGCGGAATTTAAACTTCCACCAGATTCCAACCTGATTTGCTTTTCATAGGAGAATTTTGCATCGCCTGCAAACTCGGACCGCAAACAAATTACCGGTTCTTCTCAGAATAAGAAAATCTATCAAAGTGCAAGAAAGTTTTAAGTCGAAAGTACTTGGAGCAAGTGCTTGTCGTTTAAGAGGAAAGTTGGCTCTTTTTAACGGTAGAAAAATTAGTTTAAGCAACTGATTCGTATATCGTGGACTATTTTCGAAATAAAATCTCTTTAATTATTTAAAGTTGTAAACCCTTCCTTTCGAACTTGGAAATACATGTTTTATCTTTCCGTTTACGAGCCGGTGTGATGCCGCATTTATTGTAAAAGGAGTTGTAAACTTGCATTTACCCCGTTCAGTGAAATATTTCTTTTCTTAAGGTAGGAAAGCATTTATTGAAACCATTAAAAACAAGGCAAAGCAAGGCAACAGACAAGACAACGAAAGACTCACTTCAACTCGAGGCACTCGAACATCTTTCTTTTGGATAATCTCTGTAATAATAATATGCTGGCTAAAGCTAAAGATCGTCCGTTTATAGATCTTTTTAGTACAAAATCGCATTGCATTGATTTTGCATTATTCGTACGCCCGTGCCGTGCCGTTTAATCACTTTTAGAAAGTTGAATAAAGTAATTTCAGCAAATAAAGATTGCGAGCATGAAATTACAAATATTTTTGCTATTATTTATCACAACTACTATAACAGCATTTTAATTTGTTTTCAACGTTCGTGATAGTTGTTTTAATTTAAACATTTTTCTTTTTAACTCATTCCTCTAATGATCTCCTCAATTTAGTTTATTGACACAATAACGATACGATAACAATGTAAAGAAATTTACTTGAGAGCAGATGGAGTAAACTGCGAATGTAATGAGAGTTTTCATCAGCATCAGCATCAGTATCAGTATCAGCATCAGCATCAGCATCAGCATCAGCATCGTACTTTTAATTACTCTAATGTGACAAATGTCATTTAAGGAAACCTATCAAAAATATTATATATAAGTAACTGCATGCACGTTTATGTCTGTGCTTCCAGTACACATGCCGCCATTTCCTACGAGCAAGATAAGTAATAAGTCATATATAGACTTCTTTCACCCGACATGTCGGGATGGAATAGAAAACAAGCAGCAAGACAGGTTCGTCTTAGGTCGAATTTCTTAGCACTCACCAGTTTTTAAATACTCTACTTTTTCTTACGTGCGCTTTCAAAGTACTAGTAAATGAAATCGTCAGCCGATAATTGACCTTCAAGCTGGATTTTTACAAGAGAACACTCGACCCTCTTAACTTAAAAGTGCTAAATAGAACTTTTTAGGGCGGGAATTTAGAAGAAGAAGAAGAAGAAGAATTGTGACAAACAGAAATGTTTGAACGGATTCCGTAATGTGCGCTTACCCAACATGTGCATATATATATATATATATATATATATATGGATTTTAGAGAGTCTCCGATGTGTATTTTTTGTGTGTTACAAACGTTTGGCAGGTTTAATAACGTCTCCCCACACGGATGGCTATAAAATGAAGAAAAACGCAAACATTGAAAATCACGTGCCACAAACATTAACAGCGCTCCCGAATATAATAATAACATGAACATGAACATGAACATATGTATATACAAACGCATTTATACAGAAGAAGGTCTGTTGAAAAATGTACGCACAAGCATCCATAAATACCGGTATACGGGGAAGCGAGCTACTGGCTTTTTTACACAACGCAACACATACATCAAATGACAAACAAACACTTATGCGCATGAAAATATGTTAAGATATTTACTTCAATATTGTGAAGCATAAAAGTAAGAAATTTTGCTCTTGTGATTGCCGCAGAGCACGCACTGCGGAGCACACAAACTTACGGAATCGGGACGTCATTGGCGTTGTTAGTGTTGGCATATGCCTGTCCTATGGTATAGGAAGGACAGACAGACGGGAAGGGACAGAAGAACTTTGTGGTAACAATAAGTGCTAACAATTTCAGAAATGGTTGCTTATTAAAATTGTTACTCGTCTGCTGCAGTTGCCGTGCACATGCTGGCTTATGTAACACTAATAAGTGCGATCAGAGAAGTCTTTTAAGCCAACATGCGTATCGGCATGTCATTCGTAAGTAACAAATCTGCAAATGAAAAACCTACATGCGCGTCGGCGTACGTGGCACTGACATTAAGCATTGTTATACGAATATTACGCTGCTCTATAAATATATTAACGCAAGCAATAATAAGAAGAACAAATGAAAATATTTTCCTTTTCTAAAGTAACAAAACATGTTTGCTTTCAGTATGCAATCGCACCTTTCTAAACGAGAACAGCGGACACTGAAATAAACGTAACGTGCACAACCGCCCAGAAGCTTGTTGCGTTCAATTCTCGGTGCTTCGCAAATACATTGCGCGCGCGGCATCGTCTGCCGCGCTACATTCAAATGAATTTGCATAACACTAAATGCAAACACTTGCTACAAGTTTCGTTTTATGCAACTTGCTGCGTCTGTGCGCTGCAGAGTCAGGTCTTGTGCGATTTGGAGGCATTTTTAAGATTCAGTTCGAATAAATGCTAATTTGTTTTATTATGAGCTTCACTTGTTGTCGACTTTTTAAAGTTGACAATGCTGACAATGAAGAGGCCTCCCCGATGCCAAAGATAAACTGATTGCTAAAACTTAAGCCTATTTTAATGCTCGAACAAACAAACACATCTCATGTGGAAGCGAAATTAAATGACTGCAGATCCCTCTCCGCAGTCTGACCTTTTTTGATTGCTTAGCATCGTGATGATCGTCTAACATAAGAGAAGAGGCTCAAGTGTTTACCGCTCAGCACTTGCTATGACAGTACAAGTGCCATCATGATACACACACACACACACAGTTATTCTCATTCAGTGTCGCTATATATACGCTAACATCTCAGCACACTCAGCTTAATGAGCATAAAATGATCTTGTTGTTGATGGCGATTCCCATTGTTGTTGTTGTTGTTGTTGTTGTTGTTGTTTCAAATATTTTTGCTCTTTTGTATTGTGATTTTTATTAAATTTCCCTTTTCCGTCAGTTATTTTAATGATGTGATTAACATGACTTTTTAATTTTCAAAGCAGCAAAAGGGAATTAATTACTAACTGGGCGGTCTACAGTTGGCACTGTATAAAGTCTGTTTGCCTACAGTTAAAATTTATTATCGTCACCACCACACCACACCACACCACACCGCACAACTGTCAATAATATTGAATACGCAGACTGACTATCGACAACAGCAATACGCATACATACAAGTGCACATGTTGGGCTTTTAATTTCATTTTTATTAATTGTTCACAAAATCCACTTCCATTTGTCCTATCGAAAGGTGAATAATACTCAGACAAATATCATGAGAAAAACAAAACCAGAAACGCCATCAAACTTCCCTTGCACTAAATATATTCAATTCGTGATGTCGTTCGCAACATACCTGTATCTGTACCTGTATCTCTTAGTCTGCTTTAGTCTGAGAAACATAAATAGACTTTATTAGTAAGCACTTTTAATAAAGAAGAAGAAAAGAAGAAGATCAAAAAGAAGAGAGAGGACACTTCAATAAGCTCACTGCAAACATAATCCAAATGGTTTCGACTACCGTACGTTTTCATTTTTACGGAATCGCTATAGGTGCACGCCACACACACACACACACACACGCACACACACACACATTTTGTTCAGCTTTTTTTCCCTCAAAATACATTTTTTATTACGACAACTTTGTATGTGTTCGACCCAATTTCTGATCGTAATACTCGTTCCTATGCTTTCTAATGTTAATATGAGACAAGCAAACAGCGGTTAGTACATTAGGGCTAGAACAAAGGAGGAAAGTCGGCGGAATTTAGCATCAGTATGAGGGAAAAGTCAAGTAAGTGAAGTATTTCTTCTTCGTTAATTTAAAGGGTAAGCATATGACTGCAGCCACCTCCGCAAGAGGATCTACTTTTGGGATGTGAGGGCTTTGGTGGGAAAATCTTATATTTTGCTTGGGATACTTGGGGGGTGAAGTGTTGTTGTATTTGAAAATTCGCATGCATATGAGTTGTGTGAACTTAAGTCTCAGTTTCCATTTACAATTTATTTATCGATTCGTTAGGTATTTTAAATTCAGCTTAACCCACATACGTTCCCTTCTGTGTTGCCTTTTGTCACTGGCACTTTATAATATGATGATTGTTCCAAGTTGCTTTCGCCTCTTCCCTGCTGCTCTTTTTCCCCGCTACCTTTTGACGTTTTATCTTTAATTTGTTGGTTCATTTTGGTTATTTTTTTTTTCTGCTCGCACTTCTCTGTTGTTGTTGTTTCCTTTTGCTTTACTTTTCAAGTTTTTTTATGGTTTGTATTGGTTGTTGTTGATAAGCTGGCGCCTATTTTTAAGAGAATTAAGAGCTTCGTTTCGTTTTTAAGGCAAAGATATGATTTATGATTACCTCTGAAAAATGAGAAAAAAGCACAATCTGTGTGATAGTTAGTAGCAATGGTGATCAAAGCATTTTTTAAACTTTTCATTTTTTGTAACTTTTTCTTTGCATTTCTTGTAAACGATATGAAAAATTAAGAAATATGTAAAAAACTTGCAACTACTGGAGGCAGACTTAAGATAAGAAGGGAAAAATATTCAGCAGATTTTGGCATTGTGGCACAGCACTGTAGACAAATGTCGCAGGACATATATGCTTCTACTGTCTTGGGCACTTCGTCCAAATATATTCTACACCAGTAATTACTAATTGCGGTATTACCTGGAGCGGTCCTACGAAGGATCCAAGAATTCGGTTATATAGAAAGCAGCGTAGAGAGAGAGAGAGAGAGAGAGAGAGAGAGAGAGAGAGAGAGAGAGAGAGAGAGAGAGAGAGAAGTAAGTGACTACAAACAATAAAACAACAATGAAACGTTAATCAGCGAAAGTACATTCAACATAAGGTGCGCCTATTCAAGCACAGGACCAAAAGTGCCTAAAAGCCAAACTCTGACGTTGCGAAGAATCGTTAGTCATAATAGAAAACATTGTGTTTTCCCGTCACACATACCACCACTACAAGAACCACTCCAAAACAATGTCGCTGCAAGACCGAAAACAAGGAAGACAAAATGCTTGGAACTTGTGGCGAACGTTGGCGGGCAGCGATCAACAAAAACTGCAGAGCAAAAGCTAACGTTAATCCCAATCAATTATTATTGTTATACATAATGTTGCTGTCTCTTTCATACTTGCATATATATATATATGTATGTTATTATTAAACTTTTACAAAACGGGCATGAAACGCCTTAGAATCTGGAGTAATGACACCTTATACGCTTTTTTCTTTTATCGATTTTAGAATTTACTCCCAGCTCTTTTACTCCGTTTTCTGAGCAGTTTTGCCACAATGCCAGCTGAAAATATTATTGTAGGCGTTATTTCTACCCTATTAACCACAATTAGCAGCAGCATTTATTTATTAATTTTTATTTGGGTTTGAGTTTTACTCTTAGTTGTACTATTATTGATATTTTATTATCCATGTGAAAGTTCGTGTGGTGCAGTTCGCAGAGTCCGTACTATTTCGCATATGACGCTTTACGATGCTTCGCTAGTTGATAGAATAAATTTGGCCTAAATGCCGCATGCCTTTTACCGTTTCTTGTGTTCCACACATAGGGTTTTTAATGAATGTGTGTTTGCTGACTTGGTGCTGCTTCTTCTTCTCTGCAGATTTCTCCTCGCACTCGTGCATTCAGAGTATGTTATTTAGTTTTTAATCTATTCTGTCCTTGTGTTCTTGTAGTGTTTTGTCGCCACGTTATCTTAATAGCTCCGTCGAAGTACAATAATTGGCGCCTACACGAAGTGCATTCGCCTCTCAAACGTGTCCAGGCAGACTTAAGGCAGCATTTTCGTAGCGATGCCTTAAAATCATCTTTCCCACCTTGGCTTTTAAAAGCCTTTATTGGGACAATTTTTTTTCTTTTTTTTTCATTCTGATATTTTTTAGTAGTACTGCTTGTTTAAACGATACATTGACATAAAACAATTAATTATGAAAGAATTGCAAAAAAGAAGTGAATGGAGTTTGTGATAACGATGCAGCAGAAAAAAAACTCTTTAAAATGTTTTAAAACAACTTTTCGAATTTTTCGTTTTTAAGCGCACTTTTTTAAGTAGACATGTTGATATTTTTTTAATGAACCTCCTTTTTTGTTGTTGCTTGTTTTGCGCAAAAAAAAGTGTTAAACTGACAAATCATGTTCTTTATTAGGGTTTTTTACAAATTGACTTAAGAGAAGCAGCCAACGTCTCGAAACCGTTTCAATAATTTATACTTAAAGCGTGCATAAAAGATCAATACGTTGAATAAAAAATTTCCCCTCTTTATGTGCGCTCGGCTCGCTTCACATATTCAATTTCAATAAAAAATCATTTATCGCACCACATAAGCATCGGATGCGAAAATCATGATATTGTTGGATATGATACTTTACTATCACATGTTATGTTATGGCCCCCCTCCCCCCTCCCCATTAAAAAAGAGGAAATTTCCTTTTTACTGTGTACCCTTGTCAAGCCTTCCTTCCTACTACATACACGAGTGTTTCTTAAGGCGAAACCGCACAATAAAAAAAATTTTTATAACGCTTTATGGTTTATCTCCTAATATTATATGCGTAACGTTTTTCCCTACACCCCTGCAGAGATACATCAGCTTTATCGTAAAGCTTGAGACACTTCTAAACGTTTTCACCCTTTTGCGGGTGCAAGAAAAAGAATGGAAATCATAAATTTTATAAATGGCTCTTCTCTAGGGTTGGTCCTACTACGATACTAATGCATACAATGCATGTAATTGTCGACTTTGACTACAAGAGCTCTGAAAATTTACCTGAATCTTTGAGTTAATTGATTCGTCAGGCGTAAGTTAATACAAAGAGGCTTTAATTTTATATATATATGTTTTTTTTTCTAAACGTTGCCCTAATATGACGGACAGAGCGTATTAATTCTGCTATTATTGGTGCAAATATGTAACTTTTGGTGTTAGATTTCGAGTGCAATAAGCAAAACTGGTGTACGCCACTCCTCGAGGAGGAGTGTAAACTTATTTTCAATCCTCGTTGCTAGGTATTCAATTTCTTCAAAGTTTCCCCGCTGCTTCCATGTCTTCGTAAAATGCTTTTTTAAATTTATTTAACGCCTTACAAAAACATTCTTTGAGTTTGTGCAACTTTTTTGAAAGGAAGTTTTTTTTATTCCGGCAAAATATTCCAAAAGGATTTTTTATGACTTCGACCGTAAACGTGTTTTTTCTAAGCAATGTATGTGAAAGATTATAAACCATCCAACCAACAACTCGTAATGGAAAAAGCTTTTAACATGAATTATAAATATGCAGAGAGCCGCTACGTCTGCGAGAATGTTTACATTAGTTATATGCAAAGTAATGATAAATGGTACAAACACATATATTACACACATATATATATATATATGCATGTAAGCAAAATAAATATACTTTAAAAGACATATTTTTGTTGAATATTAAAAAACTAAAATATAAAGAAAGATTCGATCGAGAAAAGGTTAAGAAGAACTTGAAGTAAAGCAAAGATTTTAACTGCTATCGCATTTAATAAAGACAACTACACTTTTGAGAACTGAAGGAAACGTCAACGTCATTAAAAATCTTAAAAGATTTGTTTGTGGCTTGTGGATAAATATATTCGCAGACGGTCAGTCAGCCATCCGGTCAAGTCATACAAAAGTAGCCAGACTGGGTTAAAAACGCACTCATGCCTTCATTCAAATGACTCAGTCAATAACGAAGCGACAAATATTGTCGCGTGCGCACTAAATTACTGAATTTCTGAAAATACTGAAAAGCACACACAAGAAAACTCGTTATTCAACTCTTTTTATACGCATTACATCTTTGTATGATAAATCTATTAAATATTATATATATTTATATATATATTTGTCATTAGGGATGCATTATAAGAGTCAATAGAAATGTGTTTTCCTCTAACTCTGGCTAACCACACTAGACAAGTAATCGAACAGATCGCATCGAATAATTCAAGATCGTATGTCGATAAACAAAATGCTCAGTGCACTCATCATACCGCAAATAAAGTAAGATCGACGAGCATTACGACAAAATAGTCGGTCATCTTTTTAACTTTTTCTTCACTTTTAGTCACTAAAGCGTTCATTGGTGCCGCTTAAGTTCGGTGTGTTGACACACTTTCGGTGCGTTATTTGGGCGATTTGCGACTAATCTCAAAGTCAACCTTTTGCTTATTTACTCCTGGGCGCAAGCTCAAATATACCGAGCATGCATAGGCCGAGTAGTTGTTTGAGAGCAAAACTTGTTCTAGAAGGCATTTTCAACAACCGTTCTGCGATTGTCACAATTACACAGTTACAGGATTTTGTCCACTCATGAACGCCCGCCTTCGACAGTATAAAATGTGGGTAGATTTTCCCTGCATTTCTTTTTCCTCCGCTTGTATTAAGTACAAGATACGAAAGTGACTCTAGGATCAAGTTGGATGGAGAGAGAAAGCAAACGCATTAAGAGAATAAATTCAATGGGTTCACTCGACGATGTTCGTCGTCCTCGTCGTTTGATGTAAACCGAGAATATGCGAGAGCAGTCTGTGTCTTGTTACCAGCGGAAATTATTTAAAAAAGGCTATTAAACCGATAAATTTGAAATGTATGTTAGCGTCGCTATGAGCAACAACACAATCGCACAATACGATGGTGTTGGCAGATCCTTTTTCAGTTAATTCTCTTACACTGCACACTAAATTGTATGTCTACAAAGTCTCTAATTGATTTCACAGCAGGTAGAAGCCTATAAATAAATATATTTTTCTTCCTATTCATTAACACTTCACTTAAGCAATTAACTGCATGACTAGCTTCTGCTTATAAGCATTTGTTTGTCGTCGGAAGTAATTGCCGGAAATTGCTCATTATCTTAACGAACGAACGAACGAACGAACGAGAAAACATTTAATTTCAGGAGAGACAATTCTTGTCGAATGTTAAGTGACGTTAATAAGAATATTTTGCATTTCTGTTATCGTTTCAGCTGCTTTTCCTATAGCTCGTCGTATCGGGCATCCATATCAGAATCGTACGCCGCCGAAACGGAAAAAGCCGCGAACCTCTTTCACCCGCATCCAAGTTGCGGAATTGGAGAAAAGATTTCACAAACAAAAATACTTAGCCTCAGCTGAAAGAGCCGCCTTAGCACGAGGCTTAAAAATGACTGATGCTCAAGTGAAAACTTGGTTTCAAAATCGACGAACGAAATGGCGGTAAGTTGAAACGACGAAAGAAAGCGTGTACATGTGCGGGTGTTTGCCTATATATATATCTTCTGACATTACTTATCAAAGCCTTAGGGTAAAAAAAAAAAAATTTCCCTAGGAAAAGCCTACTTTCAATGGCATTAAAGCCTAGGTTAGATAAACTATTGAAAGGCACTTTGCTACCTCCGTAAGCCAGAACATTTTCATGTAAAAAGTTGTTCACTTGGAATCAGATTGCGTGATCCATAGATAGATGATATAGAAATACTAAGGCTTTAACTGAACGGAAATAATCCACAATTTGTCTGATGGATTACAATAAATCTGGAGTTCCGTGCCGCTCTAAAATAAAATATTTTATCCATTTGGTTGATTTATCTACGAACACTGCTTTATTGAGTTGGGTTTTGCTGATTTGCCCTTACGGTGCGCTAAGGGGTAATACTATCTCTAGAATTGAATATTTTACGATTTTTTCTATCGTCTTCAACGCTCCCTTAAATGGTCTAGCAAGAGGGCCAAAAGCTTTGGCTGTGCTCGAGTTCTTTATGCAGCTCAATAACTCGAGTTTTGGAGTAAAAGTACATTTGCAAATTAACTACAACTGCTGCCACCTACCGGCTTTATTATTGGGGTACCTCAATTCTCAGCCGATCTCAAGTGCATGGGCAACCATGGGCAATTGTTTTGATTGATTGACTTTAACGAATTTTAGAATCGACTTTTGACAGAGTTTTTCGAAAAAAAAATTTCAAAATTGGAACCATTTCTCTTCAAATTGAACTGGGGAAAAAAAATTCCATATGCTTCAGTAGAAAATCTTGTTATGAAGCTACAATCGAAACTTGAAATTAATCGGTTGGCATAGAAGGTAAGTTAATTGTACGGCCAGGGGATGCTGTAGGAAGTCAAGATCTATTTTTTTTGGATTAGTTGCTGCACCTGTGTCCGAATACATTGGTTGGCCTTAGGGAAATCAGTTGTAAAAGATAAGCTTTCGCGCTCAAAGAGTAAAATACACAAGTGTAAGATTTGTTGATGAAATTTTCTGTAACTTTAGCAGATTTTTAGAATATTCCTAAAAAGCAGCCCAACCTCTTGGGTTAAGTACGTGTATGCTTGCTGGGCGACTGCCTATTTATTCTTGCATGTAGGCTGCTCTTCTTATCTGATTGTAATCTGTTGGTGTGTCTGTGTGTCCGAGGCATACATATAAAATTTCTATGAAGCTATTTCAAAGTTGGTTTCCCGTTCGCTTCCATTTGTCCATTTGTCCGCTTGTCCTCCGAATTCATCGAGTTTCCCGAATTGTCGGATATTCATTTTTTCGTTTAGTATTCGAGAGGAAAAAGTTGAACTTCTTTAAAAAAGTTTGCAGAATGTTGTTTTGGCCATTTGTAGTGTTTATTGGACACTTAATACTAAGATGAAGGATGGATTGCAATTACAAACTTACCGGTATCGTGAGGTATAGCGTGAATCTGCAAAGAGTAGAAGAGATTACATTTACATTACAAGAGATTACAAGGAGATGGTACTTATAAAATACAAATGAATCAATTTGATTAATAATTATGTTCGCAGCCACAAAATAAGCAGAGTAGACTTTTGGCAATATTTTCATGTTTTAAATAATAATAATAATAATAACGATAATTACTTATTATTTTTAGCGATAAAATCCATTACGAATGCGTCATTAATTTTAATATATAAACATTAAATTCTACCAGTTGGTAGATATCGTAATGTTCTGTGTGTGTGTAAACAAAGAAATAGAAAAAAATAATTAATGATTACTTAGAAAATTATGACACAATTATTAAAATGTACGAAAGAAACGATCATGAAAACGTTAATAATTGCTATTGATTGTGATAAAAATTTATAAAATACTTTAATTAATATTTTATGAATACATTACAGTAAATAGAGGGAAATATAAATTGAAAATTAGTTAACAATTTGTTGCTATTAAAAATAATTTTTAACACTTTTTTTTATTCCTATGTAACAGAATTTATCGTGTGTAGTAGTAATCTCTCTCTTTCTTTCTCTTTCGTTTTCGTTTTTTACAATTTTACGTTATCGCGCAATACGTTACCGTATACCTGAACCTGTAAATAAATATTTATCGTGTTGTCGGCCAAAGTAAATAATTTTATATGTAAATTTTTGTAAGCTTAGTTTGTCATTAATAAAAACAAAAATTAATGAGCTTCAATTAAGTTAAAATTCACAACAACAAACACGCATACATTTGCGAGCACACGTTAACTTCAATTTGAACCTGCAACTGAAGGCTCTCTTCCCAAAACGCACAAATAGAATGACCAACGGCCATTAATATGTAAATGCGAGTCGACTGGTGCATGCGGACTGTCTCTCACACTAAAAGCTAATGTTTTAAACGCAACGTCTAGTTATCATAATGAAAGTGCTGCCATTTTGTTGTTGTTGCTGTTATTCACTGAATAACAAATGAGTTTATTTAACAGACACGAGAAAAGCGGCGACAACAACAACAACAACAATAATACGCCATCCATACGCATATCAGAGACCACCCTCGTTTCGAGAAGAGCTACTTTACCTTACGCGAACGACTTTTTCCGTCTTTCCGTTTGCATAGGGGTTGATATTTCTTTCTTTCTTTTTCGTTTTTTGTTTTGTTTTTTTTTTTTAATTTTCACTCTCCTACATGTTTTTTGCTTTCAGTTTAATATTAAACTTTTTGCTAACCTTCCTTTTAATGTCCTTTTGAATTTTTAATGAGTTTTTTACTTTCTTTTTTTTTTGCCTTGCAGTGAAAAAAATATTAAAAACTGTTTTAGGAATTTTCGATGACAATCCTGCGACAACTTCTAATGCATAGTATTTGATAACAACACTCCACCACACCACACCAATAGAGATTAGTGTTTTAATTTGGTTTGGAGATTTCCTTTATGTTCAATGAACGTCCCAAAACGGTTTTAATTTTCTGATGATATTCGTTAGTGCTGTAGAATACCACTTGTTCGGAGGGCTTAAGAATCATCCATTTTTTATTGCACCAATCAATGCAGAAACAGTTTTTGAAAATGCAGTGGATCGGATCGTTTGTACCATCCATCATCATTCTAAGAAATCGTTGTATGAAAGAAATTTGCAACTTTTACTCTTTCCCAACAAAAATCGGCGAGAGGTTGTGCTTTAGCATGCTGAGCGAATGTGGAAAATGTGGTGTGGAGCTGAGATTATTTTTTGACGACAATCATAACTAATTTCTAGCATTGCGTGGTGAAAATCAGTTCAGAATTGTGATATAAAATTAGCCAATGCAGACCACGTTGGCCTGTTTTTCAGCTTTCAACTTTCCCATACAAGAATTCTTATGAAAAGTAATCCGTTTTTTTGGAAATTTTGTTACATAATTCTGTTATAATTTTTGGGGTTTTGGTGGACGACATAAGGTAAAGAATTGAGAAATTTTATGTGATGCTATGGAGTATGTGATAGTCGCCCTTGAAGGACTTTAGTATTTTAGACTGCTTTCTTTTTGCGGATAATTGGCCTTCTTTTTATCTGATGATATGATCTGTATATTATATCGTTGCGGTCTAATACATTTCTTTATTTGTATTTCTAAAATAATTAATTCGTTGGCAACTAAGAGGCGATCTAGGAGCGTATGCTGAAAGTAATTGGTGGACAAATGCTTGTCCTACGACATAAATGTGATACATACAATTGACCTTTGCTGGCCAATTAGGGTTGAAAAGTGGCAATCATTTGTAAGGTGCTCCCAAAGTTACTCCTCTATACGGAAAATGCGAAACTGGTGAATTATTTCTAGGCACCTCAAGGTCATATATGTGACTTTGTTCGTTAATGCGTTCTTTCAAAATAGGAATATAGAGCTTTGCGTGATATAAAAAACGTAATGAATGTTAATCTTCTTCTTCTTCTTCTTCTTCTTCTTCTCAATAATCTGAAAATTGGTTGCAAAATCGACTATAATTGTAGATCTGACAACACGCTCCGGCCTTTGGAAAGTATGTTTACAGAATTTCTTTAGAATTCTACTACGCGAACGAAGAGAAAAAAACACAGACTTAAATGCTCTTTCGATGGTGGGGCAAAAGGTCACAAAGGCAAAATTTTGGGGCACATATCATTCTCTCTCCATAAACTCTCCTGTGACTCCTGGTGTTTGATTTTAAATCAAACTCAGCTCATACTCTGTGAAAAGGACTTCATAGCTGGTAGACTTTTCGATCAACGAGCGTTTGCAGTACGGATTGTAGCACGAAGTAATTAAAATCTTACGCGTGCAAACAGTGTGCAAACATATGATGATGTATTATATGCAAACGTATATACAATCGCATATAGTATCCCTTTTGATGTTCTTCGTGCTGCACATCAATTATTAAACCAACATTTAATTGCAGTCGCTTTATTCAACCTTCTCTCGTCTTGCTGATTATAAATCATCTTAAAATAATTTCGAACCCCCACAGAAAGTATTATAAGGGTTTAATTAGATGAAACATACATCTTTTTGGGGAACGGAACAAATAAATATAAGACACAAATTATTAATTTAGTAGACTAAACAGTAATTTTTCTTATGGCGCAAAAGAAAGTTGAACGGAGAGCATGAAGGACATGTTAAAATAGCAACAACAGTATTTTAGCAACAACAACAACAACAATGACGAACAACTTTATGAAATTTGCGTTTGTGATATGTTGTGCATGTAGTAGTTAGCATATATGGTGGCTTGTCTAAAAAGTGTTAGGCTCGCGAAAGTCAACCTTGACAATGACAATGGCTGGCTGTGATTGTCCAGGTGCACCGAGTGGGTCGAATAGTTAGATTGAACATTTCGAGCGTTTCATAAAAGCCTCGAGAAGTTTGCGCTCCGACTTGAAGCAACAAAACCAATTTGCAATCAAAAAGCTTAGTACTTTTTATTTTTGTACACATTAGGTTTGGTGGTGCTCTTCCTTTACGCGCACTCTCGTGTACCCAACGACTACCCGGCAAACTTTTACTACACACAACCGTAATAAATGAGTTTTTTGGAAACTTCTGAAAATTGTAAACAATTTAGTTTCAAAGTATGAAACCACATATAGCCAGCCAAGCATGAGAGATAGGGAGAGAGGAAGCGAGAGAAGGCGAGAGAAAGCGATAGGGCGAGAGATGGAGGAAAAGTGAAAAGCAATTAGCTTGAAATGAAACTTTGCGTTTTATGGATGATACACAGAAAAATCTTTAAAATTAATTACTTACAAGGGACTATGTAATGCATATGTTACCTGAATACATAGACAAAGATAGAATCTTATGTGTGTTCGGCTTGTGAGTTTGGTTTTCTCAAGTTCCGTTTAATGTCCCATTCAATTGAAGCTTTAGTGAAGAAAGCAGTAGTAAACCTTGTAATCTTTTGAGAAGACTCTCAACACACGCACTATTGTGCAAAACCTCCCTCTCCCTACATAATCGTAGGTATGAAAACCCACAACAGGGAGATAATTGTAATAAATGATGATGACTTTTATAAGAGTTTTAAGTGTTAATATTCCATCTTAAATGCACATAGACCGACACATAGACCGAAATGAAAGAAAGGTATTGCGACTACTGCCAACAGTAAGAGGACGGCTGGCGGTGACGATATATAAACAACATTAAAACGATAGCATTTATTATTAAAATGGTTTCTCGTTGTGAATAAGTAGAAGCTTTTAAAAACTTAAACAATTAACATTTATTTTACAATCTGTGATCTTATAAATGCATTGTAAACGAATCGCTTTAATAATTCGAGGCAATTTTCTTTCTTTATCCTTCTCGGTAATAAATCTTCGCGAAGCCTACAAAATAAACCGGATCGCTACTAAATATTATCTTGTCATCTGAATTGAAAAATGAATTTGTTAAAGCAATTTTCTGTTTTCAAAAAATGAAAAAAAATAAAAAAAAAAGAATAAAAGAAAAAAGTTTAATTAAAATTCTATCACACCATAGACACACAATTTCACACACAAATCTAATGTTGTTTGTACGTCTGTTCGTTGCCAAATATTTGGCTTTTTTCCTTTTTCCAAAAATTGCCCGTTATATTGCTCGCTTCGTTATCAAGTCTGTTTTTTTTTTTTTGTTTTTTTTTTTATACGGTTTGCTTGGTTTTGCGAAAAAACACCAGCAGCAATTGAAATTTTTTCAAACTGTTTGTTATCCACTCGCACGCAATAACTCATGTTTCTAACAAACAACGCAAACAACAAAATCATCTAAATTAAAAATTAAAACTCACATAGTCGTGCATATATAACGTACAACAACAAAATTGTTATAACTCTCCAATAAAATGCGATAAATTAAGTCGTTACACAAACACACATTCGACAAAATTTTGACTGCGAATATACGAGCGTTGATCGAAAAATTCCCGATCATCATTTTTATGGGCAAGGATAGGTTACACGCACAACTTAATTGGTGACAGTTAATGTTGCTCCAAATATATGCTTGAAATACATTCAAACTCTTAATTTTTAAACTAAAGTTTTGGTTTCCGAAAAAGCTGCTCCTTCATCAAAATCTCTTCCCTTTTGACTCAATGAACGAGAAGTTCAAGGGACCTATTTTAGATGAACACAACGAGCAAGGCATGGGAAACAGTAATTTTTTGATAGAAATGCAAATTAATTTTAGCCGGCCATCAACAAGGCCGAAAAACTTTAAACTGCTGACAAATCGGCATCACTAACACTTTCGTCTTTGCATACGTTTTGGGACAAATATAGTATTCTTGACAACTCTTATATAGAAAACCACCCCCAAAGTTCAGTGTGTCCAGAGAATTTTTTCTACAAACACGAAATTTCCAGTTATGTTAACATTATAGGGGCTCGTTAGCTTTTGGTCATGGAGCCAGTTGCGATGATCACACTTTTGTCCGTTAAATCATCCAAAGACCTGCGAAATATAAACCCGACCGATTTTTTCGGTTTATCACCTCTTGACGATAATAAACCTTTAGAAAGATGGTGGCCTGCCAGAGATCGATTGGAAATTTAAAATTCGTGCATTAAACGCATTCACGTAGCAGTAGGTTGTGAAACCCTTATCTCATTTACAAAAGTAGCGGTTTTTCTTGTTTTAATTTCTAATTCAAGTGGTGCTTGGTATCTCTAATAACCTATAGTTCGGTTAAAAAACACTATCCTTCGATACGCATATAATAAAAAGCGCTTTACTTGCAATGCTCTTCAATTTTGTTAATAGGTGAGAAGAGATGAGTGTATGCGAATGCGAACATTAAGTACAGAGAGAGAGTAATAAAATTCAGCCAAAAATGATTAGTTTACACAAAAATACCACAAGTGCAGCAATAGTATCACATCTGCTTTTCCTTGCTGTTAGACATGAGCAGCAGCAGCAGCAGCAGCAGCAGCGGCAGCAGCAGTCCTTTTACGCTGCCACATCCATATAGTCATTAGATTAAATCATACTAAACATAAAACAGGTAACATATCCCACCACTTGTACCGGTTTATGGAGTTTGCGCAAAAGCGTTCCTTTCCAATGAAAGTTTTTTGTCCTTCTTTCCTTTTAATTGCTTCTCTGATTTAGGGCATTCTCTTGAATCCATCTGGAGTAAGGCAACTTCGTTTTTGAATTTCTTTTCCGAATTTAATAAAAGTGTAATTATTGTACATGAGAACATCGTGGCCTTGCCATTGAAATTTCAATTGCGTTTCGATATCCGAAATGTTTGCTTACTTCAAGAGAATTCGAAAAAGCTTTTCACAAATAGCTGCCGTAACCGTATACAACACAATGGTGAGACCTGGCTTTGAGTTTTGTTCAACAATCCCAGGAAATGAAGGAAACGTTACAACGGCTCCAAACTAAAGCAATTCAATGATTCTTGCGGTGTTATAAGCTTACGCCCACAAGGTATCGGGTATAGGGGGAATAGTCTAAAATGGCTTTCTAATGAAAAAGGGGTGGTACCAAAATTGCACATGACCTCAGGATCAGTATTAACACGCTTAGCTTCTCCCAAAATGCTTTATATCACAAAGGACTAAAAACGGAGATGTAAGATAAGTTTGTTAAGGGGCTGCAAGACTGCAAGAATCAATAAAATAAACGCTAAATAAATAAATAAATAAAAACAAAGAAACCTGTTTTATAAAAAGGGACTATTCACACACATCCCGGACAGCGCTTACTCTCTACTTCTTTGTTCACACTTCCAAGTAAACTGTGTCTAGTCTTTACAGTTTAGTTCGCTCCGTATTAGAAACATATTTAAATAGTTGTGAAAAGTACTCAACAAATATCGTGCGATATATAGGAGAGAGTAAAATTTTTGCACCCTCCTATCTGTACTAATGTATTGCTTAAAATCTCCACGCAATCCTATATAGTAGACGCTACTTTAACAAAACTGATTATCATTACAAAAGCGTATAAGTCAAATTTTGACAATGTGATGATTTAATGTGTATGTAATATGTGTAAGGTAAGGAAGGAAAAATATTTATATATGCACGCATGAAATGTGAGACGTAAAGAGCAGATAGTTTTCAAAAGTTTTCATAATTTTGTCATCAAGCCCTTCGCTTTTAATTAAATGTGCTGACTAAACGAAAGCCATAATCAAACTATAAATTATGTACGAAAAGCATGTGAGATTTTATGGGTAAACTGTAAACATAACTTTTATTAAATATTAAAATTTGTTTCTATTAATTCGGTTATGCATTATTCCCCTCAATGCATAGCTGATGGATAAGTGCGCCACATAATGTTGCAACAATTAAATTGAACATAACAAGTAATTAAACCACACAAAAGTAATAACGATTATTACAGTGTTGACAATACTCGAGACTCGAGACTCAAGGCTCGAGACTGTGACAGGTTCATAGGATGCGATTAACTCGTCGTCACCTTATGGCGTTTGTGTCTCGCAGATTCCGGTTCAAAATATGCGTACAATTTTTTAATAGTCAACGAGAGGATTTAAGAAATGCATCGCGTCTGTTGCAACAGCAGTAGAGGCTCTTCTTCTATCAGAAGGAACAGTTTTGCTTGACCCTCAAGCATTCATTTGGCGTCTTTTTCTTTTCTTAGTTTCTTGTTCTTTTGCTGATTCCCCACAAATTAAGGCTAGTTGTGCGGTGTGCATACTGAGTGCCGCCCACTGAGTTGAATCCTACCAAGAACTAAGGAAACGCAGAAAATTTGCATTAATTATTTTGACATGTACGCCCGACCTGAGATCTTAAAGACTCGGTGCATTTTATTTTAGCCAATTTTTTTGATTAAAGCTGTCTTTGCTATCCAGTTTATAGCTTTGAAAGTTAAACTTTGTCGTTACATATGTATTGAGTCGGCATATGCATGCATATAAAAAATGTTTTCACGTTCTTTTTTGTTTTCTTCTATGTTCTTACAGGCGTCAAACTGCCGAAGAAAGAGAAGCTGAGCGGCAGGCAGCCAATCGCTTAATGCTCTCTCTACAGGCAGAAGCTATAAGCAAAGGATTTGCTCCTCCACCAACAGCCGCTCTGGCTACACAAACCGTAAACGGAGCGCCTTTAGCAGCATTGCATGGCCTACAGCCGTGGGCCGAAACAACCCACGCGGCTGGATGCTAATTTTATCCAACACATGAACTCTCTTTTAAATATTGAATTTGTGATAAACTGTATGTGTATATGTAAATAAGCATAAATAATTAAATTAATTGTAAGAGCTGCAACTAACACTTATACAATCCGTATAAAATGATAATTAAAAGATCACTTGTAGAGTATAGAGCAAAGACCTTTCGTAACACCCTTCTGTTGCCTCAAGTATTAAATTTATAAGAAAAATTGAAAAATCCGCCTCATCTTACGCGACACTGCAATATGCAAATATTTGTACTTTTATCGTTTTGCAGACTTCTTCCGAATCATATCGAACAGGCATTCGCATTACTATTATGTTCAAAAGTTTGTCGTGGATTAAGCATTAAAAGTGTATAGCAATAAAGTGTAAAATTAGAGAAAATCCGTGTAATTTTGAAAAACATATTACATTAAATATTTCCTTATAGGGCGTAGACTAATTTTCTTATCTCGATTTTGATGTCCAAGCACGCGCTGTGGTTTGGTCGAAGTGCGTACATGAATAGAGAGGAAAAAACTAAAACTTCGCCTACAAATTGTGCAACAAAAAAAAGAGAAGTCGGTCCGCGAAGCTGGAAACAAGCTAAACTACGAAACATTGCTCTCAATAATGCAACGGCTTATATAAGTTCTAGCAGATCCCGTCTCATAATTCGATGCGTTGGATGTGAAAACGATGTGCGGCGATTGCCAAAATGAGCCGATTACAGCCCACGTAAGATGCTGTTCTCCGTACACAGGATTCAGCCGAAAGTGATTTTCTTTTTCCTTTTTTTTTTTTTTTGTTTTGTTAAATTCGCAATGAGCGTATGACTACATGTGTAGTTCGTACGAAATTCAATGTAAATATTAAACCTATAAAATATTCGTTTTAATACGTATTCACATAAATGAATTAAGCAGAAGATGTTATAAAAATTTTACTAAGTAGTTAATGCCGTTCTGCCGCAAACTGATCGAGCTAAGCAAGCAATAGTTGTAACAACATAGTTAAAGAGAAAAAATAATAGCAGCAAATCCTTTTCGCTCCTTTATCCCAAATACCAACACAAATGTAACCTAGCATTTAGCAAATAGTTTAGAAATCTTTTAAGGCTTGAAAAGAAGAAAAAAAAAACAAATTTATAAATAATTTGCTTGTAATTTTCAAAATTTTATGAAAACAACAAAAATACACTGAAAATATATATATATATATAAAAATTGAAAACCAAGTCGTTTAATTGAAAAGTTAACTGGAATGAGGGGCAATCGATGACAGCAACGTTTAGAAAACCATGAAAATATAATCTACATATATATATATATATAAGGATTATATATATGGATTATGCTTTTCTATAGTTGGCCGGCCAAGGCTCGCTAAGTCGCTTCATTCTTAGTTATTATTTAATTCACAATTTTATTTTTCCGTAAAGGAAACACAAAACAAACAAATAAGCAATCGATGGCTATTAAAAAAGCCGGAAATCAAACCCAAGAAGAGAGAAACTATAATTATATGTTTAACGCGTTCATAAACATCGTCGGATATTTTCTTTCTTTCTTTCTTCTTTCTTTCGTTTTTTGTGTCACATGTTGCTGTTTTCTCGACAATTTGCAGAGCCACCTCCACTTCAATTAACTCCATATTGCAGGAAAACGTGCGCACAAATATTGTTCGTCAAATTATCTTTGCTTTGCTCTTTAATAACGAATGCTTCGCTCTTTAATCATAAGAATGCCGTCCGTGTTTTCTTAACAACTTGGCCGTAATTCTTTCTTTTTCTTGATTTTTTTTTAATGAGTTCTTCAATTCTTCAGCAATAAAATAATTTTAACGAACCTTAGATGCCTTTTAGAACGATAACACTTTTCATATCCACAACCCAAGGGTATGCTCACATTGTCCATCTAAGCGTAACGTCTAATAAACACAACTTCAAACTTCATAAAGTTCAGTTCATCGGAATGGGACTCGTAGGGAGCAATAATCTTGAATTGCAAGAATTGGAATTTTGCGATTCTAGAATCTGTAGTAAGTGGGGAAAGGCTCTTACTACTCTTGCTACTCTTGCTACTATTAAATAATATTCTTAAGCTGATTAAAAATCTTTCTCCGACTTTTCTAACCCGAAGACTAACGGGTGTAATGTTTGTGTGGTTAACTAACCAACCTACTGTTTGAAGAACTTTAGACAGAATTCACAGATGTAGTAAAGACGTATGACCCTGCTTCGGAAGCCAAATGAATGTTTAACGAATTAAAAAAAAACTTCTTATATAACATAAATAAATGTCCTGCTCGTCCTTAGCATTAAATCAGATCAAGTTGGTGTATAAGCAAAAGCTCTTGTAAGGGGATAACCCCGGCTATGTTAAGAGAACTGGTTGAAAAGGGAAGAGAAGTAAGCTAAGATATATACTTGAAAAATGCTATCCACAAGTTGTGCTTAGACGTACTTTTCATAATAAGAAGCAGTCCACAATCAAGCGATACACATATAAATAAATTAATTAGGAATTTATAGGAGATAACCCGAATAAAATAGAAGCACTGAACTAAATTTTTTGAATGCTTACTACAAGTTTCTTAATCATGATATGTTAGTCACAACAGATCAGTCTATGCTGCAGTAACTTCTCTAACCACACAACTAACTATTATTAAGATCGACTTTCAACTCAAAACTTGAGATTACCATAAAGCATTGCGAAGCAAAAAAAAAAGTTTTTTTGATTAGTATCTGACTCGACGGATTTCTACAAAGCAATTGCATGAACACCTATAACTCGCCTTTAGACAACCATTTATTAAAGGAAGCAGTTTGTCTTAATATGCATTAGTTGTAACTAAAAGTTGGACCTGTGGTAACATGTCTTCCGTAGTTGCGAAGCAACTCATCTCCAAACGATAATATATAGCAATTGCTGAGATTATATTTATTTCAATGTCAGCTAAAATCAGAATCACTAAACCGAATGCTTCGTTTGGTTAAAATGCCGGCAAAGTTACAAACTCTTTAAAAATATGCTCGTCCCCAATATCTTAGTGACTGAATTCAACTAATCGAAGTAAATTTGTGCTGAAGTAGCGGCGCACGAGTAATATGGCAGACCTTGATTGATTATTGACCAAAGTTGTGGACAGTTTCTCATTTAACTAATCTGTTTATATATGAACATGTCGTGTTCAATGTAATTCTCTTTTCCCAAAAAAAAAAAAAAAAAGGAAAAAGAGGAAAAAAGAGGAAGAACTAAAAAAAGATGGTGAAGTAAGAATACCAGAAAGGTAAAGTTGTACAGAGAAGATTATTGTTACGTTTCTGTAGCATGTCGCATGAAATACAAGGACATGTGTGTGAATGAAAACAGACATAAGAACAGAAGAGGGGCAACACATTTGGTCAAGAAGCAAATTAAAAGTGAACATTTTTTGACCAAATATAAAATAACAGAACAGAAAGCAAAAACGAACAAGAAAAGGGGATTTAACTATTCCATCAAAGATGAATGAAAAGTGGTCGTCTCTCCTATACATGTGTGCATGTATTTATACTGATAGTTGAGTACTTGTTTTAAGTAAACGATATGTACATACGTACGTACGTACGTACGATATGAAAGTAACATACAAATAAGGTACACGTGTCCTCCTCTCAACTTGATGGACGTGCTTGATTATGGATTGAAGGTTGATAAGAGGGTGTGGAATGTAATAAAACAAAACAGGACAAAGGATATGAATACCTAGAGCCGGTGTTGCTTGCAGTTACTCTTTCTCAGCGGAAAGGAAAAGGAAGCCAGTAAACATTCACTCACTCTCTTAGGCAAGGGTTAACTCAGACCTGTTGTACAGGCAGCATTTACATGATTTTCAAGTCAGAATCAAGTTTAAGATTTTTTACTATGTTCACCACTGCGGGCATACCCAGCACCTAATATGAGTACGCAAACTCCTTCAAAAACGTACCACAAATTTGAGATCAATATCGAATTCGTGTAACATCGGTTGTGCTTTGGCTACAAAGTGCTTCTAGTACTTTCTATATTAATTTTTGGTACTACAACGGTTTAGGCGACCGGTCTCAGGGTCTTCGAAGAGTATTTCTGGATATCTGGGATAAATGGAAAAATTCTATCTTACACAGGCGTCTTGCTGGAGCTTGGCTGGAGAAGATGGTCAAAAAGTTGTGGTGGTCCTGGCACAAATCTTAGACATAAACTCCCGACTTTGTTAGTTAATCGAACTTTTTTTTGTCTAAAGCCAAGTTCGATAAATACCTTTGGAAACTTTTAGATACACAGCACAGAAGGAATTCGTAAATTCTAGAACGTGTGCATGACTCTTTCTTAATTAGTTTATGGATGGCAAGGGGTTAATTTTCAAACTTAGTCAGTTATCTTAGTTCAAAACTGAATTTGACAAATCATCCACATGCACACAAACGGTAATATGCTCTAGCGAATAAAAGACGAGAAGAGTTAGCCTGTGGAATGTCAAAGAACAAAGCGGAGTCGTAGCACGAAATCACAGAAAGTAACGTAAAGTATTTCCATATAATTTACAACTGTTTGAGTCAAATAAATGATGATTGCGGAGTCAAAGGCAAACAAATGCAAAAGTAGATCAAAGTCGGCTTAATGCTCACCACTTTCTGCTATGCCGTTACAACGGATTCGGAATTTTTCAATCGACTTTTGCTCTTATAGCAAAATAATAGAATATATCACCAAAGCCTGCTTCTCTTCTGCGGTATATTAAATTTCCCGAGTTCTCACGAGTGCCTCTCGCCCATTTTCCATTTTCATGTATGGCGTTGATTTAAGGATGGGCCAATTTTTCGATATCTCTAACAATAGCACGCCGTTGGCCAGTCAGAAAAGGTAACGCGCCTCTCACTCGAATCCAGATGCACTCTAAGTGTGTCAAGTTTACCCAACAAACTTCGCATGTTTCCCTATCGGCGCCTATCAAACGCCATGCTTTGAAAGAATACAAAAAAATTTCCCGTCGTAAGTACGACTGTCTTAGTATTCTAGACTCTAGATTCTGACTTAGTGTTATAAGACATAGCAATGAACAGCTTAGTAGCCAGTCCTTCTAACTGGGAGTATCTTAACAATTTTTTGGTTTAATTTTTTGGTAATTTTCAAAGCATAATAATTACACTCATTCGAATCGAAAATGCATTTTACAACAGGTACGAAGCGTATATGCCCACATATTGCTAGCCTTGACCAATAAGCTTGGCTTGCTTTCGAATAAAGCGTTCACAATAGAATAAAATTATCGAGATAACGTCGACACCCAGACGCCGATCGTACTCACTTTGTTAGTGTACATGTGGAGTGTTGGCTTTGAATGTCACAAATCGATAGGGACATTAAGTATACTCTCCGTACGGGGAAATAACGAGCACGATTTTAACACCAAAAATGCATAAAGGTAAGGCAATCAGCACTTAACACAAAAGCACAACGGCTAACAGGCAATTAAAACACATTTGGATCGTCGTGAAGACATTCTTTAAAATAAGTCGCCATTTTAGAGCATTTTGTATGAAAACGTCTGTGACAAATTGACGCTTTTTAATTCATTGCTTGGTTGAAAGTCATCGGGGCATTATAGCGTCAGTAAGAGCTACGTAATGACGTGAATGAGTGTAACGTTGTGGGCAGCACAGGTTTACACTGTAGCTAATGCTAAATGCAAACTGATTGATGATGATGGCGTTCATAATGACACTGTAAAATGCGAATCCTAAGCTGAACTTAACAAACAATTCACCCAAGCATATGGAGCTGAAGGTGTTCTGCATTGGCGCTCATAAAAGAATGAAGAGAGAGAGGCTGATTAATTGTCATCGCACTATCGCAAATCAAAAGAACTTGTGTGTCAATTAAATAAAACAAAATAAAACATTCAACCGAACTCTCTGTCAATGCCTCGTGCTCTTTAACTGTAAGAATTTATGTTAATATCAAATGCATGCAGTGCTCCGATCGCCCCCTGATCGTCCTGAGAACAGTTGTATGTCAAGGTCTGTTAGGTTAATACTTGTATTTTATTTTCTTTGTTTCTTCTTCTTCTTCTTCTTCTTCTTTTTTGGAAATTTTAAAAGGTCCTGATGTCTTTACAAATTGTATTTATGCTCGTGTCATTTAAAGTTACAGATAAGCTAACCTGTGTTGATTTTACAATTCGTTGTTTTGTCATTCATCGTACGGGACGTCACGACTTTCAGCGTAGTGAGTTAACATATTTATGACCTAAACGTTGAAATTATATTTTTATTTGTTTTGTGCGGTATTGTGTGGCATCTTTGTGGTATCGTGGTTTGCTATTTCTCTTTCCGAGCCCAACTCGAACAAATCTATACCGGTATGCCATGTGCGAACAAATGTTGCATAACGAGCTAGTCGGAGAGACGGTGTCGTTGCATCAGAAGTTTTCTTTGCCATAAACCGTTCACTTACTCACTCATTGAAGATCACTAGACCACACTATACACGCGAATATCAATTTATTTAAGTAAACTAATCGAGTCGTTAAAGGGAACCTATTCGCGTTTGATTCACGTGCTGGCAATTGTCTTACAATCCAAACTTCTTAACTGGTTTGCTCATTCATAGCGCAGTCTCATGTTCGCTTGCACCTTGTCAAGGTTCTTGTCAAGTGTGCAGGTTTCCAAAGTATTGTTATTATGCGTCCATTTCCCGTAGCTCGCCATTTAGTTGTCATAATGGACCTGAAAAGCAAACAATTGAACGCGTAGAGATAAATCTCGAATTGGAGCGTCGAAGATCGACGGTCCATAACGCAACCCTTCATAGCTGTTCCCCAATTTCGTACCTTAACCTAGCAATATGTGTGATATCGAGCACACCTCCCGTAAATAGGTGAATGACGTACACTTTTTGCAAATACTCGTACGCGACATATGTTTCACATGAATAACCTTGAAACGGAAAAAGATAATATTCTCAGCTTTATTCAGTTAAATATTTTCCCGTTCGTGATTTTTTAATTTGATGTGTGAAATAGATTCCAGAATATACGTGCGGTATGTATTCAATTCTTGGAACACCTAGGAACAGCTGAAGGGATTTTCGAAAGAACTCGATACACGAGTCGGCCAAACAAATGAAAAGACAAAAGATGAAACAGGATGGCTATGACAAGGGGAGGAGTTTTGTAACTTCTTTCGGATTTTATTAAAATTCATGAAGCTTTGCATTCGCAACTAATACTATTGTTTTCAAAGCATCCGCTTGAGTGGCCGAGTAGGCGAAGTTGCAATTTTGATAAGTAAGCAAAAGGTGAGCGAAGTGATCGAGTTCGCTGAAAAATATACTCAAGAATTTACGCTGCTTCAAAAAGTGTAAATAAAACGCGGAAACTTCTAGTCCATGGACTTTCTGAAGCCGCTGTAACCAATGAACGCTAGAAACTGGATTTGAAAGTAAAGTTGATTTAAGTTTTATTGTAGTCATAATTTAATTACATAAAGCACAAGCTCGCCATAAATATGGTTAATCTTTATATATATATATATGTATATGTAAGGGTTGTAGGACGATACTATATAATGCATGTTGAGGATCGAGTTGCCTTTTTTGTCAATAATGTTGAAACAAATGCTGTTAGAACGCACTTACATCTACAAAAAAAACTCTGCGTTGCGAATAGAGAGACAAGTCTAGCGTTTCCCGACAAAATGCATTGATTTGCAGGATTCTTGGTCAATAACGCTGAAATCTCTATATGCGTTCAATAGAAACAGAAACACGTTATAAGTGCGTAGCATGAGTAGAGGAGTTTGGTCCGTTAGAAGCAACGCAATTGTTGTGAGTTCAAATCTCAAGTGCGGCAGAGTGGTCAATAAAGCCGATAGCCTTAGACGGTAGTGTCTTAACACTTTGCTCTTAGAAACAACTCTCTCGCTAAATTATTATTAATTATTATTAATAATAATAATAATGTTTTCAAAGTACGACGCTTGAGGGCTTAAATAGGATGGGGTTTCCATGTGCTGCCCTTTGAAATTGAAAGTTTAATTGAAGGTTAAAAAGCGACAGTTTTAGTTTTATGAGTTAACCGCCTCCTTAGAAGTCTGCAGACTTTGAATAGTTACCGCGTTCTATAATAGTCGGCATCGACTCTTTCCACAAAACTTTTTAATTACCGCTGTCGTGAACGCTCTAATGGATGATGATGAATAAGAGTCAAATACAAAGTCATTCTACCTCACACATGGTTTATGTTGAGTGCCGGATCATCGCTTTAATTTGTAGCCGCAGCTATAAAAAATCGCAATTATGTCGGTTTCATGTCGAATTAAAAACTTATTTGCTAACAACAACATTTGTTCATAGGTATTGACCACATTCGATTTTGGTATTGTTGGTCATGATGATGACAGTGACTATTGATTGTTTTACTTTTTCTTTCTTCCCTTACGTTCCCTTACGTTCGTTTGTGACGATGTGATAATGATGCTAAAACACTTGTCATTCGTTCGGTTTATATATCGGAATCAATCGATAATTCCTATAACATCAAATCCTACTGCCCCTGCCCCTTGTTTGTTAGTTAGTTAGTGAGAGAGAGAGAGAGAGAGAGAGGAAGAGAGTTTATGTTCAAGTTTATTGGCGCCTACAAAATCATTTTCAAACGAACCGAAAATTTTTATCAACAAAAATACTTGTCTGAGAGCGGAAATAATTAACGTAAAAAATAATTTCGCAAAATTGAAGGGAACAAGAGAAGGGCATTAAAAACGTCCATATGTTGGTTTCCTTTATAAGTTGTATGTGCAATCGTGTGTTTGGAATCGTGTTCATATGTATGTCATATTCCAATAAAACCAATAAATGAAAGCTTCCGAAATAACGAGAAGTTTATCATAATCAATAAGATCGCGTACAAGATATAAGAGAATAAGATTTAATAGGAATCGATGAGCATCCTCGAGTAGTAGTGTTAATGTGAAGTTCCACGCCTACCATGCGTAACCTAAATTCTTGTCTTCATTAAACTCTTGCCAGCACTGGAAGGCACCCGCGCTAGCTAGCATCCTCCCCGGTGTTGGCCTTTGTGTATTTGTGAATGCAGCGAGCATTAAACATTAAGGTTTCCTTTGTGTCGATTTTCCAAATCTTACTGAAAGGCAATAACGAATGGCAGTAAATAAGTCGAATAAGAAAAAATTTGTTTATGCGTACATTAAGTACGTAACCCACACCTTATTCGTGTGCACCTAACATTAAAGACTCCCCCCGTCCCATTGTATTACGCTAATCGAAAGGAGTCTATGGCGCGTATTTCATGATTACGAAACCAAATAATCAAAACTTTGCCCTAAACAATTTAAAATAATATTTTTTCTTCCCTTCGAAGCTTTTAAAACTTTCTTTAAAATTTTCATGGAACCTTTAGAAGAAATTTTTAAATCCTTTTTGCGAAAATCGATAAATTTTGAAAAACATTTAAAACGTCCTCTTTATCCCAGAGCTAAGAAAGAGAAGAGAACTTCTTTCTCAAGTAACGTTTTTATTGAATGTCCACTTTTTACACAGCTTTAGTATAAAAGTTATTAGTACACATATGTGGGATCATGTTGTCGAAAGAGTACAGAATGCAGAGGGCACACAGCAAATTTTACCGACCTGAACAAGAGTCTAAGAAGGTTTTGGTGGTGAGCTACTTTTGCCAAAGAAAAAACTAAATATCGAATATTTACCTCTATGGGGGCCCGCGCTCAACATATTCTGCTATTTTTTTTTCGAATTTCTTAAAATTGTTTTCAAATTCTGTCCTCATGATTTTCCCGAATTCTTCTTCTGTAATAATGTGTTAGCCTCGTGTGTGTCCTCGATTCGAAGTACGCCGCTGATCGGCTTATATAATCTTGTATGCGGAATGCGGAATGAAAGCGCGACAATAGCACGCGGACGTCTTTACAAAAGAAAACACTGCAAGCACGGAGTACGTGGAAAAAATTAATGCAAATAAATTATTCGTAGCACTCTCGGCGCATTCTAACACTTGTACAAAAGCCAATGAATGATTCGACACCCCTTCAAGCACTTCATTTATGGGTAATTGGCATGCAGTTAACTAATTCAGAATGAAGTGATTGTTTCAAAGGATAGCATGTACGTATGTACGTACGTACACAAGCCGACAAATATTGTTCTATTTTATTATATGTAATGAACAATGAATTTATGGCAACATTAGTAAATCCAAATACTCATGCATATGTATGAGAGTAAGACGTCTGTGTGTGTGTGTGTGTGTGTGTGTGTGGAAGGAACTCGAGTCTTTTATGTGCTTTGTGGCGTCGTAATATTTGTGAAAACAATTTGCAATGATTTTTATTTTCTCATTGTTTATACACGTCGCTCTTTGTATCGAATAAAAACTCCTAACGAATATTTCGAGCACCCTTCTCGCTTGCAATCCCCACACGTTTTGTATTAAATTTGCTTACAATTTGATTAACTCTTACGGAGCGAAAGGTATAAGCGCTTAGTCTTAAGTTCGTCGTCGGGAAATGAAAGTATCGTGATTTCCTCACGTCTGTCACGTCAAGTGCTTGGCGAGCTACGTGCAGGACCGCATTGACCTTATGTTGCAGGAAAGAAATCCAAAAACTGAGCAAAGTCGCATTTCTATGAAAATACAGGCATTTCGGCGATCTATTTGAGGCTTGTTTTTGTTGCGAAATCGTTTTGTTATACGGTTTTAAAAGACAACGAAATAATGGAGCCGTTGCAAGCGGTTTTTTAAAGAAAATGTCAAAATCTGGAGCTGTTGAAGATCTCCCAGCCATAAACCGTGTAAAAGAAGCAACAACTCTAATGGAGTTTTGAGATAATGACGGACGGGAAAAGGGTGTTATTTGCAAGGAAGAATTACATTCAGATAGATTGCACTACGAATATGTTGCATTCGAGAAAGCGGTGTCTTCTCTGTGAAGTCAACGTTCTTCCGCTGTCTTAATGTTGCTATTCTATCAGATATGTATTGAATAATTGTTAAGTAAATTCAGTCGTGTTTTGGGGAAATTTATATTATGGCGAAAGGTAAACTATAAGTTCGGACAAAGGCAACATTTAGTGTAAGAAGAGGACGGTTCGGTCCGAAATAAATGTAGCTATCTACGGAGTTGCTGGCCGATAAGAAATCGTTTAAAATTTTTAATATTCAGTTTTTTCTTATTTTTTTTTTTTATTTTTAACATTCAAAGCCACAATTTATTGTTTGTTAATTTTCTGCTCTTTCGTTTAATCGAAAAGTGCCAGCGCACATTTACTAATCGCCTCCAATTTGAAACAATTGCCATTTAGTTGTTTAGTAGTTTGGTTTTTGTTTTTTTATTTTTTTGTTTTTTTCTGCGAGAGAGTGATGCAACACGTACCATACGTAACGTGTTGAATTACTGAAAATAAATTTATTTCAAATCGAAATTGGATTTCACAAAATGTTTATTAGCGTACGTTTTTCAAGCCCAGAGCTTGACCGCAAATCAGTTAAATCAAAATGTTGAAAACATCATTAAAATTTCAAATTTTAAATTGATTGTCTAACCAATAATGCCCATACATATATATATATATATATATATATGTATATCTATATGCATAGAAAAAAAAAAACAACAAAAAATGAAAATTAAATTGAATGAGTAAACACTTGCATACGAAGCGATTACAAAAAGTTTCCAATTAAATTATTAACTATTGTTGAGAGAGTGAATGGAAATTTTATAGGAAAAGCATTTAAACTTTACTTTAGTGTCCTAAACCACACAAAATACTTTTATGTCACTCTAGTGCTCTCAAGCTCAACGCGTTTTTCACTTAACTGCTGTTAAGATTCGAATCGAATACCGTTACTGCACCTCAAAGTGTGGGAAAAGGGCAAGATTAGGTCGGAAAATCTTATGAGAATTCCTTGAAGTAAGCTTTTCTAATAAAATTACCGTAATTACGACTAAGTACGACTAACTAAGACGGATTTCGCTAACAATCAGAGAACAATTTCCAGCTTGTGTTCGTAGCGCAGTATTGTAAACCAATATTGATTAGCAAAGGGCTAGAGAACGAAAATCGAACACCTACTTATAGAAAGACGTCGTTAATAGAAGACAGATTAGTACTTGTATGCAGCTAGCTACGCTTGCAGCGGGAACCCGCTTGACAGTTGAACTTACATTCCTTTCTGTATTCATTTCTTATTGTATGTATGTTTATGTTTTCTTTTTGTATTCATTAGCACTTTTTCCTTTTGAGACTTTGCCGACCGCTATTATTACAGTGGCCGAGCTTTCAGGATACGATCATGATCGTAGAGATTATTGATCGTGTAACGTGCTTTAAAAAGTGGAAATGTATCGAGAGGGTAAAGTGGATAAGACAGGTGCTTACGGAGTTCTTACGTTTCAGGGAAAATTTTTTGCACGTTGCAGCGAGGGTGTAATTTTGGCTATCATCAATCTGCCTTGGCCTTGATAAGAATTCTTGATTGCTCTCTACATTTTCCTCCAGGCGCAAAGCGCCAACAAATTGAATTATTCTCGAATCCTTCGGTCAGATTAAAGATCTTATCAATCGTCGAACTAAGACGTCATTTTATGAAGCTTAAAATACCTTAAGGGGCTTCCAAAAGAAGCTACGAAACGTAGATGAAGTCTTCAAATTAGTTTTGAAAATTTTCAGTACTTTTGTTGCCGAACAGGAAATCATTTTGAAAAGATAAAATGCAAGAGCTGCGAACAACTGCTGAAGAAAAAAAAAGAAAAAAAAACGATTACAGTTCGCCAAAATAATTGCCATAGTTAATGTAATGAAAGAAAGAAAAAAATATTAATTTAAACAACTTTTAATGGTTAAATCAACTTAAAAGCTTTTCAAAGAAAGAAATTTTAATGGGAAGAAAAAAAAAAATCACTTGGATTGAGCAAAACAACCGAAATGCCAACGATTCACATGGAAATTTGCATCATATCCGCTGTTGCGGTTGCTATGCTACAATGAGCACGTTTCGTATTAACAAAAACATCATCAACATCAACTTTATAATGGCTGCGCTGCAATAACTACAGGATTCGTTAAAACGACCGCAACCAATGCTTTACATTCACCATTCAACACAAAGCACATTTTAAGCCAAATGGCAAATTGTTAAGAAAAATGGCTGCAATACATAAACGTATTATATTGAGTAAGTGAATGAACAGACTAGTCGGTGAGCAAGTGAGTGAGCGAGTAAGTGAGTAAGTGAGTGAGTGAGTGAGTGAGTACGTGGACGAGCTAAGAATTGACTTGACTGTCTCGACAACAGGCCATCTAACTGAGTGATTGACTGACTGAATGACTGACTGACTGAATGACTGACTGACTGACTGACTGACTTATTGTGAATAACCATGCGAACGGACTAACTGACACTGACATGATATAACAATATATGTACAAGCAATGACAACAACAATATCTATATAGTTGAGCATGCAACAGCAACAATCAGTAAATCAATTTTAAATAGCGATCAACTACAACGTCATTACATTACGTTAGTGTTATTATTATTATGGTTTATAGCAAGACGTAGCATGTGTTCGCAGAGCTTCAAAACCAAACTAAACCGAGCCAACTAACTTTAAAAACGATAATAATATAGAAAAACATAAAAAAAAAAAAACACAAAAAAAAATTAACAAAAACAACAGCATATTAAACCAGAAATCCATTTCAAGCCATTTCAATGCAATTCACTGCAATGCAGCACAACTCAATTCAATCCAATATCTTTGAGTTGATGAATACGTTTTTAAATTGTTTTATTATTATTATTGTATTATTTTATTGTCGGTGTTGTCGTTGTTGTTGTTGCTGTTGTTAATATTATCTACATCTTAACTAAGCATGTATTGAATTGTTTTGGTTTATTATTACATTACTGACGATTTGCTGTTACTATCTGACTTTTGATACTATTGTTGCTCTGTTCTATGTGGTAAGATTAAAAGTTAATGATTGAAATGATAAAAATTGCTTTGCGAAAAAAAAAAGCAACATTAAATTGCGTCAATAAGAAAATTAACTTTTACATTTTCTCTTTCTCCCTCTCCCTCTCTCTCTGCCAATCTCTCCCTTTTATTTTATTTGCCTGCGATTTCACCCATTAAAGCCTAGAAGAGATCAACAAAACTTTTCGGAAATTTTCATTTAAAGTTTTGCTAAAGATTTTTATAAAATTGATGGCATCGTCCGCAAGTCAATCACCCAATCAATCATTTAATTTTAGATTGACTAATGCTTTCTATGACTCAATGATCCGTCATCGACAAATATACTACGATCAGAAAGTTATCGTATATCAGTTATATATAAAATTTTCATTAGTCTACACTTTTTTCGGACTATTCGTGACATAGAGCCACCGATTGTAAGGTTAAAAATATGGTTATAACGCGATGTCTGAAGAGATGGAATGGGAAGCCGTTGAGAGATTGAATCCATCTCTAATAGCCGAAAACCTTTTACGCAACATATAAAGAAATGATTTTTGTTGCTTCAACCTGAAATCTATTTGTCTTAAGTAGAATCTCTTAAGTCTTATTTAATCAAAAAAAAAAAAAAAAAAAAAAATTCTTCACAGAAGGCAATGCTTATCCGACCCTACGTCTTTTTGAAGTTCTTCATTCTTCTTTACCATCTCTCTCATACCGTGCTGTCCATCGTTCGTTTTTCTCAACTAGTAGAAGTTACGAGTTTAACCTCCACTCTCTTTATTGTTTCCTAATAAGCACAAAGCAACAAAACGAGCAAACGAGCAAAACGCTATCTATGAGCCACAAAACGCATATACAGTTTCGAAACTAAGGCAAAGAAAATTTCGAATTTTACTTTTATAGCATTTGTTGTTCGTTTATTAATCAATCCTTGCGCCATCTATACGTCACTTTTACTAGTCAAGTTCGCCACCCGTTTTCGAGTGTGCATTATGTGCAGGTTTAGTCGCAATCTCAACAGTAAGATGGCAGTGAACAGTAGGAAACAAGCAAACACCGGAAATGTCTTCGAACTGCAAATAATTTTTTTTGAATAAAATTTCTCTGCGCTATCTTTCAAGGAGAATCCAACTTAAAAAAAAAAAAAAAAAAAAAAAAACTAATTTTTATTTATACAAGTTTTCATACATTTTGATTTTTGAAACGATATCAAAAATGCCTGCAGTGCTCTCTTAATTATTATTCGCATAGGCTGCCGGATAGTGTAAGTCTGCTGTTGCAATTCGAGCACAACGATTGCCAAGTGATTGTGACGTCGTGCACGTTTTATCATTGCATCACAAACAGTATATACTTCATGTGATATGAGTAATTGCTCTGAAGGAAATGATAATTATTTTTTGGAAAATTACCAAAAATAGCATAAATCTGATTAAACAACTCGAAGTGAATAAATGCAGGATAAAAATGAAAGAGAAGAGCGGACAACGCGAAAACATTTATGATAGGCTTGTGCACGCGAAACGCACACAATGTCAAGCATAACAGCCAGTCTTTTAAAACAACTGACAACTGACGTGAAACCGTCACTATGTATTCCTTTTTTTCTTCTTCTTCTTGTTCTTGTTCTTGTTCTTGTTCTTCCCACCCATTAACGATAAACCGTGAATGAATTAAAATAAATTTTCTGTGACAAATGAATATTCATATGCTGCGTTTATTAAAATGATGAAAATATAAAATGTATTTAATGCGATTGTGTTGTGTGCAACGCGTAGCTAACTAAATACGTAATATTGGTTTGTGTGTCACGTTCATCTTTTTGCAAATTTTTATGTAAATAAATTTTCTTGCTTATTTTACATAATTATACGATTATGTAGCGTACATTTCATGAGCCTTAACTAATTAACGAAATGCTCTGAATTGCTCTTTCGTTTGCACTCAATGACATCTTTTTTGCGTAATTGGTCTTAATGAGTTTTCATTAGTATACATGTATATGTGCAGTAGAGGCAATTAAGACCCACCATGAACTTTTTCCGCACCACCAAGGGATGGGAGCATAATAGATGACTAGATATAGAGCAGAAGGGGAGCAAAAGAAAGCCATGGAGTATGGATTGCGAAAGGTTTCAGATGAAACTAGTTTTGTCCCTCCGCACATTAGTTCTCTATTGTCGAAGCAACTCTATATTTACTAGGATGAAGACTGCGCATTAAATTTTGTGTTATTTTTCTTACTTTCTGCCGATAGGTTCAATTCGGACGTGAATGAATCTTACAATGCACGACAGATAACGATCAATATATCATAATAAGGAGATATCGCTTTTTATTTTGACGCAAATATTTATCAGTATCAACAATAAATATATCAATGAAAATAAATTCCCGATGGATTAAAGCTTTGTCGTTATCAAGTCGGTGTGGCTCAAGGATCGTATGATAATTTTTCTTTTTTTGTTTACGTTACGCGTGAGATGATTCTGCTAAAGCAGATACCACCTTTTAAGCACTATATAAAAAAAAATTCGAAATTAATCAATGGCTTCACTGATAATATGCTGTCTTCGACGATGCAAAGGGTGGGAAACCTTATGCATAGTTTGTCATCCCTGACAGATGAATTAATTGGTAATTAGACGAAATTCTGAGAAGGAAAAATAATAGCTCTTCGTAACAACAGTCTATAGGGACTGCCATCGCAAAACGCTGATTGCTGGCTTTGTGGAGGACACAACAGCATAATGCTCTGTACAATCTACGAATGAAAGCGAAACCCGATGAGAAACGAGCACTTCATTTGCAAATCCTTACACCCTTACAATCGAGCTACAGGAAGTATGCAGGAGTGGCTTCCGTGTTCAAGTTTATGTTTGCGCTTAGAAAAACTTTAAAATTTTATTCTGTAGAAAAAAAGAAGTGATGTTGAGTTAGCTCTTAGTTTCTACTAAAATGCAATCATGAGATGTAGAAGAAGAGCAACATAAACATGCATGCGGTTTAGGCGTTCACACTTCTGCTCAAGTCGCTGGATGCTAGTAAATGATTACAACTGGAAAGTCTATTTTATTACACGCATTGGATGCATTTTTCTCCGGCTTTCAAGTTACGGTAACCACTGGTAAACGATTGAAGACTCGAGATTTTGTTTTTTTTTTTTTTTTGCTTTACTCAGTTTCAGAGTCGTTTTTCTTAACGAATTTATAGATCAGCCGTTGCAGAAGGCGCAAAGAAGAGAACTCGGTTTACGTTCGTTCATTGTCTGCATTTGACAACATTTACAACAAGCATATAATTTGCGGTTAGGTGTCGTTCCTTTCTTTTCCCCGCAGTTTGCTATAACTAGCCAACAGCTTTTTAGAGGCTTTAGGTGCTCGTTTGTTCGTTGGAGCTCCTCTGCTGGTTAAAGTAATGAGATAGTTTTTTCCATCGTTTTGTTGGTGACGAAAAAGTATTAAAGATAAATAAGTAAAAAAGACAGCGTTCTGCTAAAAGAAATCTTGTAAATGTTGTTATTGTTGTTGGTGTTTGTTCCGCTATTGTTATTGTAACGCTACATACTGCTACTCTTGCATGTATTTAATGCAGCTTGCAATGCATTGTGCAACTCATTAGCACTTATTATTATAAATGCTTTGTGTTGGATATTGTTGTCGAAAACATGTATCGATAGCAATGCAGGGCTGGTCGGCCTTCCAGCCTGTTTGCCAGCATGATGAATTCTTTTATTTTTCATTTTTCATTTTTCATTTTTCATTTTTTGTTGTTGTTGGTGTATTTTTTGCCTTTTTTGCATTTCATTGCTTCGACTGTTTCATTTATTTCGCACTTTGTGGTTTAGTCATTTGGTTGGCATTTTATGAGCAGCTTAACGGACTATTGCCACAAAGTCATAAAGTTAATTGAAAAGCAACAACAAAGTTGCTCAAATGAATTGTTATTGTTCTCCTCTTCTTCTTCTTCTTCTTCGTCTTCTTCGTCTTTTTCTTCTTCTTGGTTTTTATTATTGTCTACCATTTCAATTTTAATATGCACGAATTGTATGCCTATCGCTAAGCGATTGTGTAGATGTTTGCACAATTTTCAATTCACCTCAAATGTCATGTCATGAATTCATCATGAAATTTCCATATAACAAAATGATTAAATAAAATAAAACAAACAATTTTACTGTTTTCAACATAAATGTGGGTTCACACGAACACTTGTTTAACTTGTGACTGCAGTTACAATATATTATTAACATAATACACTCACTCGAGCAATACCATCATAAAAAGTACATTCAAAGTTTGTCGGTTGTCGGTGTACGGTACACATTTCCGTTTCTAATTTTAATGTTTCTTGGTTTCGTTGCATATTTTTTACATTATGCGGCATCAAATTAAATATGGCAGTCAATTATTATTATTTGCTATTTATTTAGTTTCGTTTTCCACAGCATATTAGTCTGCCACCACCATTTAAACAAAACGCGTTTGCTTTGTTCGAAGACGATTTTGTGTGTGTGTTGTTGTTGCTACAGCTACAACTCATATCATGGATTTCATATCGCATTACATAGAGATCGTAACCGAGAAAGGCTGCTTTTAACGCCAGCAAGCGAGAAAGTTATTAATAACCCAGTATGGGTCTTACGTCTCAGTGCGGGCTATAATGCGGGCTCAAAGCCAAACAATTTCGTTTCGAAGACAAAATTAATCCGCATATCTAAGCAGTCGCTTTTAAAATCGTCTAATTAATGACGGCGGGGGGCATAGGAATCATTTCGGGTTTCGCGATGAGGATTAGATGGATTTGGTCAGGTTTACAATGCGATTATCAATCTTATTTTTATGCCAAAAATTATCGTTCATTAGAGCTCCTTTCCCTGAACGCAGTGGTCTTATCTATCTTAGCTTGCAATGTTAGTTCCAACTAAATAGTACTTCCGCCTGCAATTTACTAAGACTTCGCTATTCGTTTATCTGTTCCTCTTCCTATTGTCAATAAATCTCTGTCTTAGCAAAGTTGCACTTATGTAACGCATCTCCAAAGGTGTTCGACTTACTTGGACGAAGAGTTACAAGTCTCGCAAGCAGTACCACCTAAATGCTGTTCATGGAAGCTTAACTTAAAAGTCACATATTCGACGCCTAACTTTAGTAAATGTAATCGTAACTGTAGTGGAGATTGATTTCACTTTCCATCAAAACATTTCGAGAAATTGTAAGATGCTTTCATGCCCTACACTACTTGTGGTACAAGGGTGTATTAAGTTCGTGTAGATGTAAGCAATACCAACGAGAACTTGAGATAGACGCACCTTTTATTATGCAGATCGATTTCGAAACAAATCCCATCTGTCTGCTCCCAATGCCTTGTGTCCTTGGGGTCCACCTACGGGCCGCAATATTTGAGGTATTTTGATGAAATTTCTTACCCTCGCGGTGTTTGGCCCAAGGATGGGTGTTTGAATTACTTTTTCGAGCACCACCGGTGGGCCGCGTCCCACTATAATATATTTACCTGTTCATTATTGCACCCGCTTAGAGCCACCACCTAACACATAGTTTCACAGGACTTTCTAATGCTTATGATTATAAAGACTTGGCCTAGTAAATAAGTCCCGAGACTGCTTGGTCGGCGTGCTTGTGTTCAATTCTCGGTGCGGTAGACTGCACTTTGTTTGCGATTAGGGTGGCCGTAGGTGTAGTCAATGCTCCATGAGCTTTGCACACACCTTCCAAGCTGCAGCCGCATCATATCCTTCTTCCCCCACTTCTTCCCCCCTAACCATCACCCCATTTGCACACCTATCTGACCGAATACACTTTACGATACACTTTTGATTCAAATTGATTTTGTCTTAAAGCTACGATAAATTTAAGGATAGTGTACGTGAAAAGGAACTCTATTAGACTAATTAGAAAGGGAATGGAAGGCAAAAATTATATCATTATTTTATTTATTTATTTTATTTTATAAATTGTATGCTAACATTGACCAAAAATGAAATGGGAGACAGACACCTGTCGACGTTATGAGAGATGACTTTTTAAAATCCTTTTCCCCGTTTTTTTATTTTTTAACGCACAACACCTGTTTTATGCTTCATTTCCACTAATTATAAAGAACATCAAATTCTAAATATTAGACTAAAAGGGTGCACGATAAAGGCAAATGCCTAAGGTGTACGTACGCATTGGTAATAAGCAGCAAGCGCGAACAAGGGGATATCCGTTGATTTCAAAAATATATTCATTTCTCAAACATATGTTTAGTCAATAGAAGCCTGGTATGTAGGCGTTCAAATGTCTGCATTTGTGTTGATATGCAAGCACTTTGGTCGCTGCGACCAAAAAAAAAAAAAACATTTATTTGATCAACAAATTCGCTTAAACATCACCTTGCGGCTGTAAATGTTGTTTTCATACTCTTTTCGGTAACCACTAAAATGATTTAATTACGGTAATCATTTTTAAAGAAAAAAAAAAAAGTCAGTTTAAAAACACGTGCTCGGCGTTCTATGACTGCGGCGTTGATAGGTTACAAATGTGCCGCCAGAGGAGCATTCTCTCGTTCGCTAATATTGTGTACATAAAGCAATTCTTGTTTTTGCGGCAAAAGATTCAATAAGTGGCTATTGGCCGGCACAAGTATCCTGAGCGTAGTTAATTGCTTGAAATTTGCTTTCGAAGATCTTTGTTATTCTGCTTGTTTAGCTACTAACAACGCTAAACAACAAACTAAAGCATTCAAGTTAAGCCATAAGCCATAAGCATTTTGAGACGAATCTCAGTTACTCATCACACAAAGTGCGTGTAGAAAAGCCGCTTGAAGACTTTATTCAGTGCGGCATATTTTAACGGGTCTCGGTAATACTCGTACCATAAGGCAATTACAAGCGGATCGAAGAGTTCTCTGCCTTATATGCGTACGCCTCTGAAAGGTACTTGACTGCGAAATGACAATTTACTATATTCCGGTCCTTTGATGATGATGATGATGAGTTAGTTGAAAGGAGAAAACGGTTCGACTTTAAAAAATGAAACTAACATTTGAACGATCGTGGCTAAGGGTGGATGTCAAAGTGTGAGTCGGCTGTCAATATAATGAAAGACCTTTTGCTTGTAGTTTGTAGTTAACAAACAACCAGAATGGGGAATGATGGTGGCGAACGATATTATTTGCTTTGCCTTTTCCAAAACGCTAATCAAGGCTAATTTTTTTGGTTTGTTATTATAAGGGCTCCTGACTGACGGAGGTACTATTACGTTCATAAGCATTAAATTATTTTTCGTTTAACTTTTTACAATTATAGCAATTCTGTGATGTATTCCCGTATGTAGCCTAATACCTAACTCCGTTCTAAGCAGAACAGGTGTTGGCCAACGTTGGCGCACGGTGTAACGGAATGGAAAAGCAGAATATAAGAGCACTTTTACCCGTGAACTATAAATTGGGTCACATTAAGTGCTATTGCATTCAATTTAAATGAATTTCTTAAAGCAAAGCTATTCTTAAGAGGTTCGAGAGAAGCTATAATTATAAGCTATGAGCTATGAGCTATGAGTTTTTCTTACTTGCAAGCACAAAAGCATCTTATTGGCTGCAGTTTGATACCAATAATAATATCCATTCCTCGACGCAACGTTCGAACGAAAGAATAACATAATTAATTAAATGCATTTCTGCCTTAATTTAATGCTAGCAATACACGCACACTGCTCTTATGTACGTGCCTATGCATATGCATATGCATATGCATGTGCATGTGCATGTGCATGTGCATGTGCATGTGCATGTGCATGTGCATGTAAATATGCTATATCACCTTAATCATGTTCACTTTAATATCCAGCACGAATTTACACGCGATCTTAGAACTTGATTAGAAATGTTAACAATATTTATAGATGTGGTCGTCTCTTTGTTTCTTTGTTTTTTCTTTTTTGTGTTTTTGTGTTTTTGTGTTTTTGTAATCGTCGAATGCAAGAAATTAGCAATGACTTCTATATTTAAGTATATACTTTATGTGTTTTTAATATACGCGATTGCCCTTCTAATCAAAGACTTGTTACCTCCTAAGACATGTTGGTCAGAATTTACATAAATTATTACTTATATGCTCATGTACGTGACTGGAGGACTTAGCGACGCAGGAATGGGGGAAATTGAATTTCTTTTTTTCAAAGGCTTTAAGTGTAAGCGGAATACTAAAATGAAAAAGGGGAAGATAAGAAAAATTTGATTTTTTTGGACCAGAAGTCAAATATTCGCCAATTACACACCAATCCCCGGCGCATTACTCTACCTATTGATCATTTAATACCGGCCGAGATCTTTTTAGTGCGACACCGCTGTGCTGCTAATTTTGAAGTTAAGTTCGAGAAAAACTGCTACCCACAAATGGTTTTCACAATGTCCGCCGTTACTTCGCACTTAACTTTTCTTACGATCCATTTTTTGTCTCGCGAGCGCTTGACCACCGTGTTCTACAATTTCAACCACCTTTTTAGAAGAGTGGAAGCAAAGGAATACTCGTTATATGTGACATAAGTTTTCGTATGAAAGCAATAAAACCTTCCTCCTGAATCGTGCCAATTTGTTCCGCCTCTGTTGTGCGTGCTGACATTAGTTAGCTATTAATTCCATTAGAAGAAAATCGTCGCCGAGTCGCACGCACTATTTGCCTTTGGCTACGGTTTAATTACAGTTACCGCAAGCCTTTGGTACACTACGAGAAAGTTTTGATGGAATATTTCTGTTCGAAAGTTTTTAGAAGACGGACGATTTCATTGCATGAGCAAATCTTGGCTATGTCAGCTATATTCCATTGTTTGTTAGCCTGCACATCCATCGACTATTGGGTATGAATTAAAACTCTGAGAATTATTGTCTTTTGCACAATAAAAATGATTATTTAAAAATGTCATCGCCAATCAACAAATCGCATACAATCGCGTCAACAAAAAAATAAAAGCTTTGTCTTAACATCTGGCGTTTTGGCCTCTCCGCAGGATTACTTACTGGCTTATGTGAATCTAATTAGAACACTTTTTGTTGATGTTCATGTTGATAAATGAGCCGAATATTTTTTGGGGATCCTACATAGGCAGTGGGTACACGCTACTCATATCGGGTGCGAGCTTTTGGGCTAAACGTTTATATGATTTTATTTTGCTTTTTATTTTTACCCCTCATTCACTTGTATTATATAATAAATCTTTCCCTATGAACACTAACTAAAGTAAGCTCTTAACCTTCCTGCCCCGATCCTGTTGTTTAATGCATTCCAATCTATGTTGTATCTGTATGTGTGAATTAAATACATACATAAAAATGTTGTGGATGAAAATAATAGTGTGTCTTGCGGTGAGAAGAGCACAGGCAATGTAAGCCGCACTCAGGTTAGTTCTTTAGGGCGAGATAGTGGAAATACATTTATATTACAATAAACAAAAAATATTTTGAAAAGTTAACGGTACTATGAGAGTATTATGAGAGAGCAAAGAATCTCTTTCGAAAGATGATAAGCGCTTTATAATAACTATTATGTGTGTGACATTTACATAGTAATTCGTGGAGTGGATTTTCCCACTACTTAGTCTTAGTTTTGGTTAGTTTTTATTACTTTTGCTTATACGTTACGTTAAAAGGCAAGAAGGGAATTATCAAAAAATAAATAAATAAATAAATGTTTAAAATAAAAATTCCGATTTTTAATATCGGCAGAAGAGTGACACTTGGAAACAGCATATACACTACAGTCAAAAGAACATCGACTAGATATGAAAACAAAGAGAATGTACTGGCTTTTAGCACCAAAATCCAAGCTTAGTCTGAAGGGCAAACATTTACAAAACTTTACGAAACGATTCTGAAGCCAATATGGACGCATGAGATCCAGCTATGAGGGATATCAAGCAATTCTAACGTAAAAATATTACAGAGATGTCAGTCTAAGAACTTGAGGTTAATCACAATTGCTCCTTGGCTTGTGAGCAATCAATCACATTCGAACTTGATGTCCTGAAAGTTCCAGATGAAATAAAACGCTTAACGGTAACTACATACTAAGGCTGCATCCTAAACTTCTTGCATGATAGTTATGAAGTAAGAAGACTGAAAAGACCTCACCTTCATATACTGATACTCTCGATGTGTACTTAATATCTGAAGTCGAAAATTAAACAAGCATATATATGTTCATATATATGTTCATATGTATATTCACCGGAATCTTTTTTAGTTTTTAATTCATATCCCAAATGTTTAGTTGTAGATAGATCGCAAACAAACGCATTTCGAGAACAAGTTTTTACTAAACATTAATTTCTGAAACTTGAGCTTTTATATACCTTCGGATTTGTAAGGATGACTTCGGAGATCGATCAAAATAACCGGAGAACGAAAATCAAGAAATGTTCTCCTTATTAGCATGCACGTACACATGTAATAAAGTTGAATAAATTATCCTATATTATCGGATGATAACAATTGTCTTGTCAGTCCAACACATACATATAACATAGACACGTATTCATGCTGTCAAATTATACGTACTCTACATTGAAATAAGCAAATTACTAAGCTGTCAACATTATCAAAGTTAAATACTTTCCGACATATATTTATATATGTAATTTGCAACAAAAAAAAGCCGCATATATATATTTATATATATATATATATATATGTATATATGTATGTATGGATGTACACCTTGGGAGCTAACAAAATGCAAAGTGTTTTGAAGAAAATTACATGGTAAAGAGCCTCTTGACGAATCCCATGCCATTTGCATGGCAAAATTACTTTTCTGTCTGTATTCTGTCGAATACATTTGTCAATAAATATTAACGAATATATAGGTGGTACGGTTATTTCTTTGCCGCTTTTCTTCTCTCAAAGTGTTCTGTTTGTATTAATTTTTCCTTCCCCTTTTTTTTTGTGTACGTTTTTTTACAAATATTAGTTTTTTCAAATTCATAACATAATGGCATAATATGGCGGTGGCGGCTTAAATCCAACTTTTTGCTTTGTGTTTATGTAAATTACAATTGAAGGAATTCATAACGAAATGATTGTCTGCGTACTCTAACTAATTGGATTTCAAGAGATAGATACACAAATTGTCCGTATAGTGGTACATATACATACATATATGTATCTGTATATCTCTTGTGAGATATTTTTCTCTGTGTAACTGTGTGTGTGTGTGTGTGTGTGTGACTATGCATGAATTTATGACTTTATTATATACTTTAGCCATTTAACTTTAGCTTCGCGTGGCTCATAAATTGTTGTCAAACTTAAGTTGGCAACTTGCATGCCGCACACGGTGCGCAAACCCTTTGCCAAAGTTTTCAAGAAGAAGTGGTCTGATTGGTCAAAGACCATTCTCCTCTTTACATGAAGATCGGTGAAAGATCAAAGATGAATTGTTTATGTGTATGTTTTTAGCTATAAATGTGTGTGTGTAATAATGGCGGTGGTTGCTATAGGAGCTGCTGCTGCTGTTGGCCACCAAAAGTTGTTTCGGTTTATTTTCAAGCCTTAATGAAACGCCATATTTGTTGATATTTTTATTGCGTTTCTGCTCTCCACAGCTTTAGCCTTCGCCTCGATATAGTTTTAATTTTTTTTCCTTACTCTTTGCGATCAGGCATTAAAATTTTAATGTTGCAGGGCTCCTGTTGCATTAATATTTGTTGCGAGATGTAATTAAATCTTGCTATTAAACCCGTGGTTGCCTAGTGCTTAAAACTTTCAAAAAAAACTTCTATTCATTTATTTGCTAAAATTTTTTATGCGTTCAACAATCATTTTCATTGGTTGATTACCACCTATAGATGTATTACGTAACGTGACCTCTTTAAACTTTGCGTTTTTCTCTTTGTGTCCCCAATCCCAAAGATCACATAAAGTCTTTAGTCAGCATAAAATTTTAACTCGATTTAGATAAATGCGATTACTCCCGCGCACTACAATGGCTGCCGTCTTGTATGTATGCGTTATGAGAACTGTAGGAACTTTTCTGCAACCGGGCGCAAAACAAAAATGTTTCGATCTGCTTACACTATAAATTAATTCAGGCTTTTAAAAGCAGCAATAGTGAGTTTAGAGCTAGTAGTAGAACAAGCCAACGATTCGTCTCAAAAATTGTTACAATTGATCCTCAATTAAGATGAAACGTTATTTGTCGCAGATAAGCGTTAAGCAAGAAGTGTCGTCCGATAAGCGGGCTTATGGTGCTCGTCTTTAGAAAAACTTTATCATAACACTAATGCTGTATAGCACCGTATAACACTAACTGCTGTTGCAGTGTATTTCTATTTGGGACGTCATTGGCACTTCCCGTGAAATATTTCTCGTTTACTTATGCAGAGACAACAAGTTTGTTTCAATCGTCACATCTAAGGTTTCTTGCGACTTTCTTCTGGCTTTTTTGTCTTGCTAGTAGCAAAAGCCATAAAGTGCTTTTCCTTTGTATTCGGAAATTAGTACCAAGAAAAATCGCAATTAACCGCTCGTGTTCACTACACTATTGCATGTCTTACGTTGTTAAGTGCGATCTCACTATTTTTTTTGTTAAGCTTAACCCATGATTAACTCACAAAGAGCACAGAGATAAAAAATTTTGCGACATTTGATAGGTAATCACTACACATTTACTTAACCATAAATTATTGATTGTCATTAACCACAGTTCGTTGGCGGAAGAAATTAAACAGGGCTGTGCGCCAGCAGCCATCCAGCCGTGCACTAATTGTTAAAGGGTACGGCATCTGACTTTTCATTAAATTTAGCCCAACCTAGATCATTAGGTTGGCTGGCTAGCATGCATGCATTCATTGTTGTGTACACATTTAGCCGTTGAAAGCCATGAGTGTTTTTGATCGCAGAAAAAATATGTCTTTCAGTTATTTAAATGTCGAAATGATCGTCCATTTCTGATATTTCGAAAAAGGAAAGCCCTCTACATAGGCCATTAGGTTAACTATTTTAAAATATAATTTCCTTTACGCTATTCCTACTCTTTGTGTTTTTGCCGTCTTGCCTACTCTTTTAATATTTCCACCAGAAGAACCGAGTGAATGCTCCCGGGTTCGAATCTCAGAACGGTAAAGATTACCTTGGCCACTGTTATAGTGGATGCTCGGTCGATAAAGGCCTAACGCTTCCCAATTGGGCGACCACCCAATTTAATTGCGGCTACCTTCCTATCCATTTTCCTTTCCTCGCTTCTTCCTGACCGTCAACGTATTGCACAAGTACGGCACATCCTCTAAGTGATTGATACAAACAAAACAAAAAAAGTCATGTAATGAGCAAAATTTTGCGTAAAACTTGAAACAACTTCGAGATTTTTTTCCGATTTGTAATGGGGCTTAAAGCAATAACTCGTGATAAGTTGCGAACGATAACTACAATTGCTGCAATTTTCTTTTATATATTAGCGGCCTCTTAAAGCCATACGCTGCACGCGTTAATACTCTCCGTACTTTCAATTAATTGTAGGTTAATATAAATTCAAAAGAGTTCTTAATGGCAGGAGACGGACTGAAGCTATTTGCGTTTGTATTTATTACAGTTTTTTCAAAAATAATGTTTGAGACAGACGTGACAAGCGTCACAATTTGTAAATAAAATATGAGGTCCACATGCGTACTTACCATACGTGCTATTGGTGAATGATAACGCAGCGTCTGGAAAGAAGAAGAAGAAAAAATATTTATTATTATTTTTTAATTTCAAAATATATATATATAGATATATATATGAATGTATTCAATAGCAACTATTTCAGTGAATTTTTTCTCGTTTTAAGGAACAGCTAACGTCAACTATTTGTCACTTTGGGTTATGTGCGCAAACGCTAATATATTGAGATGTTTTTAAGCAACAGATTTCTGCATTGAAATATTATGTGAATTAACCATTCAGACTAGTACAACTCATTTAGGCCAACACCTGGTTACTGCATACTAAAAATATGTTTTAGTGAGTAATTCAGGCCTATTTTTACTCAAAAAAAAAAACGGTAAAAAATTCCATAAGACGTGTGTAGGGTAAATCAAAACCGGAATTTGCCGAAAGAGGTCCCTAGATCTATGTAGGACAACCTAGTTAGCGTTAAACCGCCTCACGGGCGCCATCTTCTTGTTGACATAGGACATAGGACAGAAGTACAACCTTCGTACGAAAGTGCAGTGGGGGTTTAAAGCATAGTGCTGCGCATTGCACGCGTAACAACAGGGCAAAGCTTATCCCACTAATATGAGAGTAATAGATTAATTGAACTCCAGGCCTCACATGCCCGGACGGAACATGTTTTGACAGCACGTTAAAATTAAAGATGGAGTTTAGAACTAAATTACTTTCTGGAAATAAAATAATATTAATAATCACCCTTAATGCTTTTAGGCAGGCAGTAAGGAGCTATTAAAACAAGTAAAAACATGCGAACATAAGTTAAATGAAATGCTCCTCCATTGACAGCATGCACGCAATGGTAAGGCTACTGTGCTGTATTAAGTTTTCAACCACAGTTTATACAACTGTCACAAATAGACGTTTTCCTTTACTTAACCTAAACTAACTTCATTTGTATGCGTACGTAATTTGTCAATAAATAAGGAAATAAGAAAAACAAGAAAGTTGGCTTGGATCGAATTTTCCAACACCCGTCATCAAATTCATTCGCTGGCTGTGCATATAGCATTCAAGATATCCTATGGTTTGTTGGTATTTGTAAGCGGACTCTTAGCACGTTTTAATTGCTTTGCAAACTTTACAGGGACTTTTCAATTAAGAAACTTCGCTCTCTCTCTCTCTCTCTCTCTCTCTCTCTCTCTCTCTCTCTCTGTCTCTCGTTGTGAAGTTTCGAGATTCGCTATTTGTGATCGGTTTTTCGAACACAACTTAGCTGAGATTTTATAAGAAGATAGGCGTATGCATATATCTGCATACGACCGTCTGCACTAGATGTGTTCCAAACATTTAGCAAATCTAATACAACCAATGTAGTGATTGCAATAATAACGCAATCAACCACCATTATTGAAGTTATTGTTGTTGGTACGCATACATAGCTTGCAGTACAAACAAATTTATCTTTGTCAATATTTTGAAAAGGTCTTACTTATCAGGAGGTGGTGTTGCGTATGTTTTGTTAAGTCTATTAAAATTTACTCGAGCATTAAATGTACTTATAAAACAACGCAATAACAACAACTTAGCTCAACCATTACGAAAGAGAGAGAGAGAAAAAAAAACAAAAGTATTTAACGCCATTGCGTTTAGTATGAGAATTGATTGCTGATAAACAAAGCAAAATGGGGCAAAGTGCGTACGTCCGTCATTTAGAGCTAAATAAGCCAATTTATGAGAAACAACCGCAGCATAGATTAGACGGGAATTGTATAAGGCGCAAGGGATGGGCCCATGTCGTCATATTATAAAATGGATTTGGGTTTTTTCTCATTACGCTTCAACGAATCTAATCCTCATGCACTGATCTATTTTGCAAAATGAATTTCCTTTGCCTTTGTTGTTTGATGTGTACAATCAAAGATGGCAATGGCCTTAGTTGGCCTAATGAAGACAATGTAAAAAAAAGAAGAATTACGGTTTAAATAAAACTCTTTTAAATTGCAGAAATGCACCAAAGTAAGGCAACAAGCATCCGTATAAGTGAACGCAAATATTTGCATTTTTAATTAATTTTCGCTTCAGGTCGGAGGTGAGTAAGGCCAAGAGTGAAGAAGGCCTGCAGACGTCATATTGATATCTTTGACAAATTGTGGATGATTGGTCTGTTGGCTTCAAAACGTTCACCAACAAACCGCTTGTCAACTAAAATGTCACACAAGTGTCAAGCAATGCCTTTACATACATTGGTGCACATATGCTGACACATGTAAATATTAACATATTTGCAATGTTTGTGTCACCATCGTCAACACATATCAAGCATTACCCTTCACCACATCTTTCGAAAAGAAAAGGAAGAAATTTTTCAGAAAACTTTTTATTTAAGAACTTCATCATTCACCAGTTTGAACATCAAAGTATTGCAATTGTACGACATGCGTGACAATTTAATGAGACTCCGTTTTTCGTTTCATTGTCGAAAAGCAATTGCTCTACATTTCTGCAGACTCCTCTCAAGTTCTTTTCGTTTGCTTCTCCTTTTTTCTTTCTTTTTTTTTTTTTTTTTTAAGAAAACTAATTAGCTTTATTTTTTTAGGGTTTTGCTCCATCAAAAATGACACACAAATCCATTAAAATTATTTTAAAAAAAAAAATAAAAAAAAAAACAGAAATTGCGTAAATGAAAATATTTAATGACACTTTGGCACCACAAACGAAAATCTGTTGATAATTTTGCTGATGAGAAGACATATGGAGCCGTTTAAAATTATTTTTGAGTGTGAATGTGTTTTATTTATTTACCGTTAATTGCGTTTATATCCTTTCTTTAATGGGTTTTAATTAGGTATTTAATACTGAAGTGAGAGAACACAATTATTTACAAGAATTTTGTTGCTTCAAGGAAAACTTCGTTTCATTGGCTGTTTTTAGGATCTGAATATTCAATACATTATTTCGATAAATGAATATTTAATCCTAACCTACCTACCTACAAATGTTCCTTTGAGCACATATATATCCTATGTAATATTTTATGTTCACATACATCTTATTCTAAATATAAACAAAAACAATGACATTTTATTTATTTCCATGGTACCCGTAAGTGACTCGGAGTCATATTGTCTCTCTTCATTTCAAAGTAAACCTTTATTAGTAAACCTTTACTGCTCATCCTGCAAGATTTCTATTAACTTCATTCATCAATTTGGATATATAATCTTTTTTATCGCGATATAGTTTCTTTCCGAAAGTGGTAGCGTTGGCGAGATGTTGTGCTTAAGTTTGCAAATGAAAATATCGAAGAAATATTCCAACGAAATTTTACGAATAAAATCGTTACTAAGGCCCACATGGACGGTACTAATCACTTAAGTACAGACTTGCATTTCTGTGCTCCCTCTGAATTCAATTTTCACAAAAATTTACATGTTCATGCTTCCCTCGTAGCAAAGGCAAGTTGAGGATGAACCACCAAGCAGGTCGTATAAATCTTAATGAATTCATTAAATAATAAATACTTTTTTATTAATTAATTATATAGTGTGTTGTACTTTTTACAACACCAACAGAACGTTTTTCTTGGCACATTAAAACTCTTTACATGTTATTAGTACATATTAGTATATATATATGGATTAGTATACATGTGTATTTTATGCATTCCAAGCACTTTTATATAGCTTTTGAACAAGTAAATTATATGGAGACGTGAAAACAATCTGGAAAATATTCTTTTATTAGTAATAAATTTCAATTCTAATTTCCGTTCTTTAATTTTGCATCTCTTGCGGTTAAAATTCGATTCTTAGTAGATAGTAGACGGTCGTAAAAGGTTAGGAGATACAAAGCTAAAGGGGGCCGGATTAACATGTTCGCCTGCAACAAGTGAGGACTTAAGCCTCGCGTTAAAAGCCTAAAAAGTCGTAAAAAACCCCATAGCTGATAGAAATCTAAAATTTAAAATCAATATTTATCGAAAGGCGAGGCGTCTGCGAGGTCAGTTAAGAAAGATTCCAATCGCTGAACGGATAATGCAAAAAAATAATAAAAACGGAGAAATTGTTGATTTTTATGTATTTTTTTGGTTCCATGAACCTTTACGGTACGTGAAGTATTAATCAAGTCAAATAATTTGACTGACAATAAATTTATTTAAATGTACGATGATTTGTTTTCAAGAATCATAACAGAACAATAACACCATCAGCTTAATCGGCAGCGAAGCGTTACACTCGGCAGACAAAAAAGAAAAAAAATATTATGTGAAAAAGACTCTGAACGCAATTCGCGGAATTCTTTAAAATATATGCGCATATAATAATAACTCGTATAAAAAGAAACAAATATATATATAATGATAATACTGTGTATTTATATCTTTTGGAACCAACCCAGAAACCTTGGCCCGTAATGTAGCGGTTTTTTTTTTTTTTTTTTTTTTTTTTTTGACATTCTGTCACATATCGCGCGTATACTACTCCTTTGCCTTTGCGGCATTGTTAAGGCGTTAACCAGACTAAAGTGAAATTTATTTGTTGCGTTCTCATCACAAAAGAATCATTTGTATAGAACGATATATGCCGCTTTTTGAAAGCGAGACTCTTCCTATGACAATCCAATTAGCGAAAATTATAAATTCACATAAATAAACATCAAGCGGATGTACTCCGATGATCATATGTTTGTCTAAATATCTTAAAACTACAATACATTTTTCTTAAATTGTTCGTTTTTAGCGCTTTTGCATTGCGCGTTGGTGGAGAATCTCCGCTACGCCTGCTTACAATTTGGTTTTCGGCATATTCTTAATTAGTACGTTACTTATTACGGTTAATTGAAAATTCTTAAGAATTATATAAAATATTAAATTTTATGAAACGCTTTTTCGCTAAACTAACTGCACCCTAACAACGTTCAGCATTTTGAATCCATTACCCAATTAGAATAATGAGAAGAAAGCAAGGCATCGATAAAAGCACTTGCGAATCGAATTCCCTCTGCGTCGGGATTCTTGCATTTTTCAATTGAAAGGGATGCGTCTACCGTTAAAATAACTACTGTACAGGATCACTATGCTTATACGGTAGAGTTGATAAAATTAATAGCACGTTTGCCTTGCGTCCGTCAAGTCAAAAAGAAACCGTTCATGATTTGTTTGACTTCAAAAGCTTAAGCGTAGCTTAAGTACGACATCGTAGGCACATTAAGGAGAGTTTCTTCGATCCTTTTTAACACGTTCGATATTCGTACTAAATGCAAAACTTCACTTAGATCCTTGCGAAGGAACTTAAACGGTTCGGAAAGTCTGTAGATATAACTATATTGGCTTTAGGAAAATAAAGTTTTCTAGAAGAACAGTTGGGAATATTGAAATTAATCTTATCTTATATAGCAGGCGTGTCGGCAATAGAAATTTTTAATTTGACTATGAACAAAGATCGAAGGGAAACCTACGTTTCTCTAGTGCGAGCTAAAAGTCTCGTTGTTCGACATGGAATACTTGGAGAGTTTTGAGCGGGTAAACATGTGAGTGAAGTTGGTTTGCCCATAGGTTATACAAGATAAGATTTGGGCTGATCTTGCCCAATGGAAGAAGATATCCTTGCCGCAACAGTACAGCTGACACGACACGGGACGGGATACTTTGCTTAAATCAAGTTATTATGCAAAGTAACAAATGTCTAAATTAAAAGAAAAGAAATAGCACACATTGTCAACGCCATAACAAAACCGATGATCAATTTTTAAGAAAACATTCAACTCATAAGAAACTTTTTTTAATCATATTTAATAATTTTTTTGAACTTATTAAATGTAAGCGCCGATTGGAGAATAAAATTTTCAAAAAATTTTAAAAGCACGCGAAAAACATGGCGACCTGACGGACAGACTTACTTAACTTTTTTTGGAGCAACGATATTTTCTTTGAGAGTTAATAACAACGCTAACGTTAAGCAAAAATCTTTGAATGCTTCGAAATACATCGCTCTGCATATGAAAGAAAAATGCGGGAAAAGCTAACCTTCGTTAGTGAGGATGAGGGAACATTTGGTAAAACCAATAATTGTAAACGCAATAAAACGCTTAACCACCACATACATATGTTGTTTGTGGTTTCCAAAACAATTCTTTTCAAAAATAATTTTTTAATAATCCAGAAAATATTTTGTGAAAAAGGAAAACGTTATGAAACTTTCGTAGAAAATAGGCACAAAGTACGGACTTCCTTTCCGGTTGTCGAAGTAATTGGGAGAGAACGCTGCAAAACAAATAAAGTAAACGTCATGTTTAATCGATACTAACCGCAATAACATTTAGGAAGTGGAAAATAATTTAAAAATATGTACAATACACACACGCATGCACATATTCTTATAAACACACGGGTATAAGTAAAGATGTAATAAAAGGCAAGTCTAAGTACAAATTAATTTACCGCGAAGCACTGACGATAAAGTTGTAAGGTCCGTGCCTAAATGTGCGTTAGACCCAAATGGTTCATTTGAACAAAGAGTTAGTTAATCATTGAAAAGAAAAAAAAAATACTTTTGTACAAATAAACGACCCTCTGCAGGTATCAGAAATTTACTTTAGCGTTTGTGTTGATTGCATTCATAATTCTTGAAACAAAGCATGGGAACACCCAGAATTTGTCTGTCTTACTGGAAAAACACAACCATCGCACATACGATCCCATGAAGGAGAACAAGCATACGGTTGTCTCTGCTTGTTTTCTTAAGGTTTTCTGTTTACTATAATAATTTAATCACTTTTCAAAAACTATTTCTTTACACAATTAAACGCAAGAATAAAGAATGGAATGGTAAAGGAACACATTTAAAAAGAAATGAAACTGATGCGCGCAACAATGACAAATAATCTCCATCCTATGGTCTACTTCCTATTGTCAATAATAATGATGTCAATTACAATTGTTCCCCTGATGGCTGTCTTCAAAGGGCGATTAAATCTGTTCTTCTTCTTTCTTTATAGCATCGAAAATTAATCGTATATTCTATCCTTTAAAGCATGTTTTGATTCCATTAAAGAATGACCCTAAACTTAATTAGGTACCAAATACGTCCCTCAAGAAAAACATTCTAATCACTTTTCTTAAACTGGTGTAGATTGTGTAGGTCCACAGTTATAGTTCTTAAGTGTCGCAGCATTTAATGGAAGCCTTTTCGTCGCCTTTCTCCGCAATTTTTATCAATTTCGTGTCTTCTTCTTATAAGTGACAACATATGTAACAGACTTCAGTTTATTTTTCGTACTATTGGCCCGACCGAAGCGAATAGTTCCTAATTGTGTTCCTGGTGGCGGTTGAAGAGAACGGAAAGAATTGAAATTAACGTCACTTTCATTAACCTTTCTGTTAAATTTGACTTTTGATTTTTCCTCATTTTGGTCACACACGTAGATTTAAGACTAGTTCAGTGATTCTACGTATTTTTGGTTGAACATACATTTAACTATAGAAGTACCTGCACCCGAACCATTTAAGTAGTGCAAGCCAGGGATAATTCTGTTGAAACACACAACTAAATTAAACCACATGCGTGACAGCGTTATATCTACAGGCGTTGAGTGGAATCGCCTCACTATTATAAAAAGGGCTTGAGGACGGTTGTCCGGAGAGAGAAGCAATGGCAAACTATAGATCTCAACCAAGCTTCGGAAATTACAAACTTTCTTGTGAGAAAGTGTGAGTGATTCTTGTGTTTGAAATTAATCCTCTTCTCGATTACGACAGTCTCACGTTCTGAATATTGCAATGAATTCAAAGTTCCGTTATATAGTTCCTGTTCTGAAATTAGATTTACAAATGTTTTTCAATGGCTGTGGCGAACACTGCCAGAGCGTAATTGTGTAGTTCCGAAAAAAAAAAAAAAATTATGCAAAAAGCAACTGAAAGTCGTAATAACCTCGACTTGCCTTTTAGTGGAAATTCACTCATTGAAATGGTTTCGTGCAACGATTCGATGATAAAGCATAACAATATTTGCCCATTTGTAAATACTTTTGATCGTAAATATTAACTTAACAAATCACTATATTACTGTGTACTTGTTTTACTCAATTCTCATATTAAAATATAATAACGATACTGGGGAGGTCTCAACTCTGTTCTGTCCTGCTATGTTCATAATTTTAAACAAGTGTCTTTAATATGGCGATGCTTGAAAGATTTGTTTTCAACTAGAGTTTACGCGTTTGTGTGCAGAGAGACTTCAGGTGTTCATAAATTGCCGATCGTGTGCCACACCATTACAATGGTAAATAGCACAGTTGGAAATTAGCCGCGCTCCACATTATTAGTGGAGAAAGGAAGACGTAGAGGAGCAAATAACCAAACTAAAGCAAACGTCACGTCACGTTTCTCCAGATGAAATACTATGCACTGCTGTAGGTAATCGTCAATGGCAATCGAACGACGGGGAAAAGATGAAATGAAATAAAGTGAATACAGCAACGAAGCATTGATAAAAAACATTGTGTGCTAGGAAGGTGGTGGCGGTTATCGTGCTTGCTGTGCCTTGGCAGCGCAATTGTTTGACTCTTGCGCTTAGTTGAATTTGATTTTTGTAGCTTGCACCAACTCTTCGAATGCACGAGTTAGGAGGTGGTACAAAACACGTTTTTACGTGCATTTTATTTGCTTGAACTTGAGTAAATAAAGCGAACATGATGTGGCGCCTAATATTATGCAATTATTTATGCAAGATTACCTATTAGCGACTCGCCGGTCAGTGTTTGTGTTATCGCTTATAAAAAAGAAAAAAAGAAAAAAAGCAATCTTCACAGAATTTTCATTGTTAAACACAGCCTCAGGTTGCGCATGTACAATTGCATGTACAATTGTATGGGCAAATGTGTCAATGTGTATGCAGCAATCCATAGTAGAAGTGGTGTGGCAAGGCTTTTAATTGAAAGCATTTCAAATGTTTCATTGCCATCGATGACAACGTAAATCAATGACCAGATTTATCACATGTCCCATGTGTCTACGTTTCTCATCAATACACACATGAACTGTATGAGTGTGTGTGCAGCATATTAACTTTCAGTTATATTAACTTTAGCTTTAGCTTTAACTTGAACGCAGCATAAACACGCATGTATGTTGGTGGAAGCAGAGCGTCTTCATTAAACCCGCATAAATCTTTTCTCTGGCATTAAAAAAATTCAATCATTCATTATCCTTGTCTTGACTTTAGTTATACACACCGCATACGTACCGCATTAAAGAGGACCGAAGAATTCAGCTTAGGAGCGTTTGTATGTGCGAATGTTTGTTTATTTGTTTGTGTACTTCTTGTTATATTTCTTGTTGCAAAGAACCGATCAGGATAGCAAAAGAACCGAACATTTATACGAAAATTGTTTTTTAAGTCTTGAACAATGAAACATAGCAACAACTGCAACAATAAAAACACAATACAGATCAATTCTCTTCTTGTTCTCCTTCGCTTTGTCTTGGCTTTATATGGCTTACAAACTGCGGCTACTTCGTTTATTGGATAAGGTGTAATTATCCTTTGTGCAGTCAAGGCGCTAAAGAACAACACCTTCTTAGCACCTTCGATTATAATTTCGTCAGATATTCTTTTTCGCTGCATGTAATATTTGTTGTTTCTTTCTTTTTCTTTTTTTTGTTTTTGTTTTTTGCAAAACCCGCCACGATAGCAACAATAAACGCAGATGGCTTTAATTAATTTTTATTTTTGTTTTTTAGGTAGAGAATGACTTCATTTCTGCGTTAAATTTCTCGCAAAATTATTTTTACGTTGCGTCGAAATCTTGCCTCTATTTATAACCACACCAAATACTTGCTTCGATCCGAACTTGCTTGTTTTTGACCAGCGGGAGATTATATATCGGCTGTCCGATTGATTCGATTATAAAAATCGTAAGTGAAAGCTGGGTAATTAAGGAAGAAATAGCGTGGTAAGAGGCATAGCGTGTTCGGCTGAGAGAAGAAGAAAAGTAATTATAGGACCTACTGATACACCGTGTATTTCCAATGACTTGTACTTTAGCGTACTGTAGCGTACTTTTACGGATAGTAGTGAAAATGTTCTTGCATTTCGAGCTTAATTCGTTCTTTAAATTACAATTCCGTCGATACGAATGCAAAGTAAGTAAGGAGTTATTAAGAGCAACCAAAAGATGAGAGCCGTAACGGTATTTATTAAGTTTATCAGTGTCTGCGTAATCGTTCGCATGCGTATGCGGGCGATGTGCCGCTTAGAAGAGTGACTCAATTTTAGAGAGAAATGTGAATATGTGGCAAACGTTGGCAGTCAGTTAGACTGCAAAAAGCAGAAAGGAAACTAAACTTTTGTGTACACTGTACAGGTGACGTTGCAGATAAAGGTAAGAATATTAATTAGGATGACGTAATCTAAATACAAACGACTATATTTGTGTTACATAAATATCGCATCTAATCTTTTAATCATGGGTAACTAATACTTATGCCAGCTAATTAATAATTAATGTCCGGGTATAATAATATTAATCAGAATCGATAGAAAAATTCCTTTAATTAAGACTTTTTTTATTTTGCAAAACTCATTAGGCGTAAACAGTGTATTTAACAACAAAGCAAAACAAAAACAAAACATCTAAGCTTACCTAAGCTTTCACGTAATTACTATAATAATTTCATAAGTTTCTTAATGCTTTGCAATAAAAATAATGAAATCATTTTTTTTTTTTCTAAATTCCCTAAAATACTTAATTTAATGTTTCCCTTAATTGATAATTAATTACAATGCTGTGGTTAAAATATTGATGAACAGTTTTTAACAGGAAGTTTCGTTCGTTGAGAAAAACTATTAATTAGTTGAAGTATGCAATGGAATTATTAGAGGGGCCATGTCTATTAAAAGTCTAATTTTTGGTGCTCTTTAGGAAGACGCGAAGATTTATTTACATTTCCTTCCATGCTTCAATCAACCCGAAGAGCGTAGGCGGTAACCTGAATCGTTACGCAATGCGATGCTTAATATGGTGGGAGGAATTAGAGGTTCGTGTAGCTGATATATATTCATAAGCAATTATTCCGCGGTGGATGATATAAATTCGTGAAACGTTCCCTAGGCATCCGAATTACGAACTTTGTAATTGTAAAAATATTTTATTTAAATTAATCACAGCGAAATTTTGTCCATCAGTGTAGACTTCTAGTAAAGCCCACATACTCGTAATGCAACTTAGAGTTGCGCTAAATTACAGAGAGTTTGATATTTACTGAGCAAAGCGAAAACAAGTCTTTTTTCTGTTTTGTGCATTTTTGGTTTATCTGTAAACATTTTCAAGCCCTACTCATGAGCCGTTTTCGACACACATGCCATAACTTCCACGTTCACATATCTTGTGGTAACGTTGTAAGTGAGATGGCCGTACTTGCCCCCAATTCGAATAAGTCGTTTTCTTTAGAAATCAATTAAAAAAGATTTCGTTTATTACATTGAATGATTTATACGAACTGCAATTCTATAAACGTAAAAAGCATTTTTGTTTTTGTTTTTTGCTTTGTTTTGGTTTTGGCTTTTTGGCACATTTTGGAATGTGTTACGTTTTCGACAATGTTGCGCTTTTATAGAGAAAAAACTGCCACTTTTACTTATAAATTATTGACTTTTAAAAGCTGATTTTATGATCATCATACAAAAAATGAGTTACTCACCTCAGTAACTCACACTTATTGCTAGTGAAGATGATGATTTCTGTTGGCGAAGTAAGGAAAGGCTGCTAAGCTTGATTTATGTGTTTTGACGTTGAGATTAAAGCAGTCATACATTTAGATTTAAGGTAAAAACGCTTAAAAATAAATTAATTATCTTTTAAAAGGCAACAAAACATTTTAAATATTCCCTGTGAATAATACAATGAAAGAGAAATAAATCCTGTTGTTTAGTTAAAGCTACCGTTTAACAAAATATGTGATTAAAAACCAATAACATCTTTGGGGAGAAGTATGCAAATATGCAAAATATGTTATTCTCTCTTTCTCTTTCTCTGTCTTTGTTCTCTTTTACTTGAAAATCGCGTTAATACACTCAAACCGTCGTAGTAACAAAAATTAGCCCGAATGTATCGTATCTTTGTTTTTCAATAACAACGATAACCAACTGCTACACAACGTTTACTTCATACATATAAATCGATTTAATCCTTGCTTTATTTAACCCTGTGGCCATTATTTTGCTTTTTATTTATTCATTTATTTATTTATTTTTTCTTTTTTTTTCATTATTTAAAATAAATTGATGTGACGACCTACAGCAGAGTCACAAGCCAAAAGCTATTATATTAGCCGGCCAAACCAGTAACCAACAGCTAACCAACCGCATACACAGCGCAAAAGATTCTCTAAAAGGATTCGTAAAACTCGTGAACTCACTGAAATTCGAACATAACCCGAGACAGAGAAATTATCAATTTATTTCACGCCTTTAAATCACACCAACAAAACCACAGCCACCACTAAGCAGCCAACATCAAAGAGAAAAAGCGAGAAGAAACAAATTTTGAAATGAATAACTTATGGCAGCGGTTCGTTGTTCTAAGACTTTGCCGGCAAACAGCTTAATTATAATGAAATAAAAATGTTTTCAACTAAAGGATCAGACGACCACCATCAACCGTATGCCTCTACGTTCGTTCGGCAATAATGGGTTCGCATTTAACTGTTTAAATACATTGATGTTCTCACTTATTTTCATATTGAAAATAAATGATTCCAAACTCTGCCGTTTGTTGTTGAAGTCGCCTACATGCGCACATCATGTAATCCAAATTGTAATGAGATACAGTTTTATTTCTTCTAATTTCTTCTAATTCGAAAAAAAGTCTCAGAGCAATAAAGACGTAGAAGAAAGATTCACGCGAAATATCCCAGTTCAGTATTAAGCTGGATATGCATTTCAAAATGTTGTTTAACTAAAAGAGTCGCAATTGCCGTGGATTCAAATCCTCCCTCAAAATAGGAGGTCGGAACGCAGCTGTGTGAATAAAATGAAATGAAATTCTAATGTGGATCTTAACAAAGGAATCGAATCAATTTATTTCTCCTTAGAGAGTGTGTCCGCATCTCTCACATCTTGAATAATCAGCAGTCAAAAGTATTTTTGAAGCCAATGCCAGTGGCACTGTAGCGTCGGGCATAACTACAATGCGGACTTTGTCGTATCTACGAATACTCGACGCTGAAAGGACAAAGGTGTGCAACATATCTACTCTGCTCATATCTCGCTCATATCTGTCCTTGGAAATCAATTGTATGACTGCAAGAATTAGGGACCAAGGGACTGACTTGATTTCACATTTTACATGTTCTTTGTTCCAGAAATCATTCAAATCGGTCATGTGTCCGTCCCATAACTTAAAGCATTGAAAAATGGATTTGAGCCCTAACCTCAAAAACTTTCCTACATAAACGCACGTATTTATATTTACACAAAGAACTTGAAAGTGCTTACAAATATAAATCAGTCCCTGCACAGTTGTTTTATTTATCAGATACAGTTATTAATTTTTCTAATTATTATGTTACTTATGTTTAAGTTATTTTTTTATAATCCGAGTCTAATCCACATCGTTTTCTTAATTAAGAAATTTTTTGCATTAACGATTGCCGTTCCCTTTGTCATGCTATCTATTGGCAAATTTGCTAAATAAATAAATAAGCGGAAAACAACGACAGTTATAATATTATATGCACTGTTAACGTGTTTTCAATTTAATTTTATTTTTTATTTTTTATTACGTTTAATAAAGCAATAATGTGCAGCAGCGCAGTAAGCATAAGCGGGCAAGAGTGTTAACTTGTTTAGTGTTAATAGTTAGGCAAATTTTGATGAACGAGAGAAATAAGTCCAGGAAAATTAATCTAATTAATTAAAAACTTTTAACATTTGAAATTTCAAAATAATTCGAACTTTAAAGCAAGTAAAGGATGGTCAGAGCGGATAAGAAAAGATACGAAAATATTGTACGGATAGAAAAGTTCGCCTTTTCTCTTTTCTTCCGATAAGACTTCATAGGTCATATTGAAGGCATATTGAAATAATCGAGTTAATAACCGTGTAATGAATAAAATTAATAAATAAATCACGTTTTTTAGCTTTACATTCAATTAACGAGTAAGCGAAAGGGACAGAGACAGAGGTAATTGCGTGCGCTGGTGAATGTTTTAAATTTCGAGTTCATTAATTTTGCTAATGCTGAAATTAGAAGTTAAAGCGATAAAATCACTCAACGGCAAATAATCAAATTGGCAACGCACACTTGTACGCTCAACTGCCGGAATATAAGCAAGGACTTAACAACACGTCTGCCAGATACCGGAGAAAAGAAACATTAACATAAAAATTTCGTAATGCTTTAACGTGAAAGGAAGCGGAAACAGCACTTGTACACTTTCCTTTCACTCTGTACGCATTAGGGTATGGTGGACGACCTTTTCCACAAAAGCCTTTATAATAATCGTGAATGGTCGTTGAGTTGTAATGAGTAAATGTTTATATAGATAAGGGGGGCGCATACGACATGTTTGTGTACTTTTCATGAAAATCAAGTCCTGGTGGCGCTTATGACACCACGATGATGTTTGCTGATTGTGTTGCCAGCACAACCGGTACTAGCAAATCATTTTACACCATCGCAACTCGGAGGTATTATATGTGCTTATCTTGGTTTCGAAGACGTCAACGCCAACGTTGGTGACTGGTTGATCATTCAGTTGCCGGTACTCATACTTATACTCATACTAATACGACAAACAGTGACTTGTCTCGCTGAATTATTCTGAGTAATGCCAAGGTGGTTAGTTGGTGTGGCTTTACCGGGCTGCTTCTATATTTTGATGTTCTCTACCGCAATGATGAATGTAATGAATTTTTCCAAGCGACTGACTTTTATACTCTAAAACAATTTGTCAATCTTTTCCAAGAAATGCCACTGCAAGGGGTATTAAACAGGCTCAATAAAATTTTCGGGTGTGTGCTGCATCTTATCCGCTCCGTAATTCATGTCATTTAATTTCCCATTCTTTTTTTTTTTTTTTTTGCTTGCTTAATGTCTAAACGAAAGCGTTTGTACGCGACGTTCATGTCACATCATTATTGTATTTTTCCACATCTTTTTTGATATTATACGTTTTGTTGCTTCCCTTGCCCTCGGATTTTCAATTAACTTTTGTGACAGATTGTAAAAATTTATGATTACATGATATTAACACGAGCTACAACTTTTAACACTTCATATGTACTTGTGATTATTTTATTAATATTAAAAATATAAAATTTTAATAAACGAATAAAATACCGATAAACAAAGCTGAATACGGAGAACGTGTCTGTGTGTTACTTTACTTTATTAACTTCTTTGATTGATAAGCGATGCATCCTTCACATTAAGTTTCGATGGTTTGGACTGCATTCTCGATATTATTTTTTTCGCTTTCTTCGATAGTTTGGTTTACATTTCGCGATTTTTACTGTCCCAAAATTGTGTTTATATTCATAAACTCAAACACCTAGCGTCAATTTAAGTTTGAAAATGTTTGGTGATATCCAATAAAACAGAGAAGAATATTAGGAACTATTTTTTAATGTCACCATACTTCGAATATTCAAAAAAAAAAAAACTATATCTATATATATATATATATGTATGTATGTAATATATATTCAGAGCTAAAGCAGAGAAAGCAGAGCCGATTAAGACGCGCCTGTCCTAATGTTTAATTCATTTTAGCCGAACAAACAAACAAAGAACAAAATATTTTTACTCTTCTTCTTTTATTTAAGTGTATTTCAAAAATATCAAAAAATTAATTTTCATTTTTGAATTAAGAAATTTTAGCTAGAAGTAAAAAGTAACCATAACTTGACCGCAGCTACTTACCGTAGTATGCTTGAACTAAGGCAACAACAATGCAGTGTAAGCAAAAAACCTCACAATCCTATTAACTACAAATGACTATCACAAGTGGGAAAGTGAGGAAAATAAGCAAAGTATATAAAAGAATGGTCTCGTCTCGTCTTCTCAATGCTTAATCAACTTTGCGGGCATTTATGAGCAAGAGCTTCGTCTTCCTGGTGGTTCTGAGGCTGCGTCGCTGTCACCAAAAGCAGCAACGGCAAAGTAACACCTAATACATTTTAACGCCGCAGTCCGAATCGGCCGAAAGCATGGCTCTTTTTGCGCGAACAAGCCAACATGATCACTAAAACTAACAAAACAACGATAGCGATGACGACGACGAACGACGAACGACGAACGACGAACGACGACGTCTACAAGACATAATTACCACCTTAAAGAAGATGATTGTGGTTTTTCGCGTTCTTTGATCTTTTACCGTCCATACAACCTAAAAGGTATGCGCAATAAGAAAATATGTATGTGTTTATAAGTGCAGGCCTGTGTGTAATGTATATTTTATATTCTGATACTCTCATATGCTTGCAAGCGATTTGGATGCATATGTAAGCGCATGCATTGATTACCGGATTGCAAAGCTTGCAGGATTGCAGCAACAACAGCGGCAGTCAAAGTAGATAAATAACAACAACAACCAACACACATGGGCACAAATGCTTATATGGTATACTTGTATACAGGTCCAATCCATCGATTTTTAACGCGAAACTGACATTAATGGTTCTGAGGTAAGTAATGAGTGAAACGCTCAATAATTACTGTGTTTTCAATGCTGCAAAAAAACGCCGAAAGAATGAAATTTACCATACAAAAAAGGAAAGATGAAGCAATCTTGTGAGCTCCCCGAAGGCACATAAATGCCCTATAAGCAAGCATTCTGAAGAGTGCAAAGAAAATAGTTTGATTGGTTTTCCTAGATCGTAGTAGCTACAGGCACGCATTTTAAAAACACCTCTCTCCGCTGGTGGTGACTAATTCACGATTCCGTCGTTCTCTAAAGATTTATTAGACTTTGACGGTAATTTGTAAGAATATTTATGGAAAATTGTCCAGCGCTTTCACTTTTTAATACTTTCATGAGGGCAAAAGGGGGCAATACGTTATATAAGAAAGCTACAAAAAACATTGAGACAGAAATCATGTAAAGAAGTCATGGACAATAATAGTATACATGTGTGTGGCTTTGTGACTACAATTGTGACTTAACTTCTTGTATACAACTATTTTTTCTCTATTCTCCTAATTTCTTTATCCTATATAATGGATTTATTTGTTTTCCTCTACTTCTACAGAGGTCCTACAGAGGAACTTACGGACGTCCTCTACCTTAAACAATACTTTTATTTCGCCAACTTTGTCAGCCTTAACGTCTGACATACTTCAAGGTTTTATGTTCGCATTATAATATCGCAAACGTCTGCATTATTATCAGTAAAGCGCAGTAATGACCCGTTGACGTAAATGGCATGTACAGACGTTCATTGCGTATGCTTGTAAATACACACGACGTCTTTACTAATCTTGTAATTTTTAAAAATATAAAACAAAAAAAAAGAGTGTTTTTCGAAGCACTCGTGTACAACGTGTAGTACTTCTGTTCACATTTTACCCATAATAAAACACTGTATCATTTTCTTAAAGCAATTTATAAAACCCCTTAGGCAGAAGAACTAATATCACTTAATAATGTGCATATGCATCTCTATACATTTGTATCACATTATTATTTTAACAGAATAACACAATGATACACAAATATTAAATTACAATAAATAAAAGAGATTAAATAATAGTTTTCGTGTAGATTGCGTATACTTGCAACGTATTGTTGTTAAATCTCTTCTTTGCCTAATACACCTTGTTTTGCGCATGCGCCAACTACGTAATGCAAACGTTACAATTATTTTCAAAACATGCACACTCACAGACATAATAAAAGTTAATATCATCGCTTATCCGTAATAACTTGAAATTAAACAACTTGATATCGTAAGTGCATCCATCGTTCATATGTGCAATGAAAGTGACAGAATAGTGTACACAAATGCACATGAGATTCGTGGGCTCAAAGGGAAAGTGTATTACTTAACTAAACTTAAATTAATTGCGCGTACATACGACTACTTTAGTCTGATGAATTTAATCACCACGTTCAGCTAGTGGATGAATTTAACCAAATCTGCTTAAATATCAATATCGACGATCCAGAAAAATCTGAAATATACATACACAGGTCCGTCGGTTAATGGAGACCATTATCACTCATGGAAAAGTTATGCAGCTAAAGATAAGCCCAACGGTTGATTAAGTATACGATTCAGAAGAATTTTCATATAGCGATAGTGGGAAAATATCTCGTCCGATTTTTGTTTGTATAACTCGTTGCAATCGAGCTCTTCATATAATCGACTAACTTCCAGTGCAATCGGCATCGTAATGAGCGATTAGTATTTCATAAAAACTACACACATATACGCTCACAAGTGCAAACTTATTAAAGTATTAAATAATAGGTTACGATGGCAATGCGGACAAACATAAAGCAGATAATTGTTTCTAGCCCAACTACCATTTTAATTTTAACATACAATAACAACGCAAGAGAACAAAATAAAAGAAAACGGCACGGGATGACAACGCAACAACAACAAATACAACCGTCAACCGGCACATATAATTTATTAATTTATTTAAAAGACGTGCTTTCCCTTACTCGACACCCGTATACAATTGCAGAATTCAACTTGCTCTTGGCTCTTGGCTCTTGACTCTCGGCTCTACTCGCTGCTTATGAGCTCATATAAACACTTGCACATGTACGCAGAAAATTACAGCAATAATTATTTTTAAAAATTGAAGTACCTCCAATTACAACGAGATGTAAAAAAAGTCAATTAAAATAAAAATTGTAGCGCAATAAAATGACAACAGCAAAAAGGTCATATAATGGAGAAAATGAATTCTTACAAAGGACATCAGGGCAGTCGCCCAATATTGAATGTGCTGATGAAAAAAGCAAAAAATAAAAAATACGTGTACGTATAAACAACCTTCAATAGCACTCAGCAGAAAGTTGATGTTTGCTGAGAGAATGCGGACAATTTATTACAGGCATACGACGCTTGATAACAAACACAAGCAGACATTCGTTAATTCAGATTGTGATTGGTTATACAAAACGATGACGTCATCATTAAAGCTGCGATGAAAGGCCCTTAAATCCCTTAACAGTAAGGAAAAAGAGTCGACTATACATTGACGGACAGTTTTCCTTTTCGTGTTTCGCTGCATTTGACTCCGCAGACACGCAAGCAAACAAGTTCGACGGTCGATAAAGTAGTTTTGTTTCAAACTTTTCAATCGACTCTACAGAAATGTGTTTTGTTCCTAGTACTTTGCACATCTCTACGTTGCTTTGCAGTACTTGTTTTTGTTTTTCTATAGCGTCTTCCATTATATGTGCAATGGACACGATTAGCAGGAAAATAGAGGACACCAAAGCTAGGAATGCGTGAATCACATGGAAGGAAAGAGAGACTTTTTATATTTCGCGCAGTGATATGTACTTTGAAAAAAGTTTTCAAAACGTGGAATTAAGACCTTATAATTCCTAAACTTTTAAGTGGAACTTCCACAGAAATTGATCTGAAAAATGTTTACATTGTGTGCGAGCTGAAAATAAGTAAAACAAATTCATTCACAAATCTGATGATAAGCTGAAACCACACAATTTCTTCATCGCCAAATTGACAAACTCGTCACTAAACGCTGAAATAGGCCAGAGGAGATATTAAGAGTCCTTGAAAGGGCTGTTGTTTGATTCGATATTTAGCCACAGAGTCGCCTGTGTTTTTTTTCCTTTTTCTCTGAAGAGTGAATAAGCAAATTGCAGCACATAACCCAAAATCGCCCACTCTTTGTTCCGCTTTGTTGGTTAAATATGAAAATGAAAGAAGTTCGCCGAGCAAACTGAATACAGGGAAATATCGAGTAAGAAAGTTAGGGTCGCAGCCAGTCAAGCATGCGGATAAGTAAAAATTGCAAAGATTTTTTAATTGCTCCAGAGACGGATCACTCCTTCATTGGACTTTTAGATGGCAACACAGGCGAATTCCTATAATGCACTGCAGATTGATTATTAAAAGCAAAATTTGTGAATTTATTTTTATTGCTTAATAATAATTCAATTAAAATAAATGTATTTTTATTCCAAGTCTGTGGCGAATGCGCTATAGTCATTTTTGAACGCAAGCTTCACCTGCCTATTCAAATGTTTGTGGTCGATATCCCGGAGAGGTGGATTGATAGGCTAACTTGACATGTTAATCAAGACAAAATAAGTAGAATCACGTCATTTGAATGAATACTAATGCGATTTTCACTTGCAAGCGGAAAACGTGTTTCTATATTGTCGATGATGAAAATAAATCCAGAAAATTTCGATATTGATATCAAATAAAGATAAAAATGAGATGAAAACGCCTTTCTTTTGTCTTAAACGATGGCTAGTCGAGGTTCACGCAAGGCTTTCTGGGTTGTTTTAATTACAAAATATTGAGGAGAAATCCTTTTACGCATTTTCAAATGCAACACTACAGGGATTTTAAAAATGTAGTCGCACATACGATGATGAATCAGAATTGTTTCAAAAGAATTCGCCACACATTGTTAAGGTTGTAAGAGCTATTGTTTGAATAAGAGCGTCGAAGAGGAAGATCTTTGTAATAGGCGCTTGGCTTTCAAATTTTACCTGCCTCTCTAAGTACAAATAAATTTGTGTTAATCACCGACGTGCGTAATTCTATAGGTGTAAAAGGGAGTTTAAAAACATTTGTAAACTGCTTAGTTCTAATGGTCGCAAACCGAAATCTTGCCCTCTTTGGTGGCTTAAGGTAAATGAAAAATTAAGGCATGTGCGTGTGCGTATAAGAAAATTTTTGGCCAATCTTTCACACCTAAAATTATGAATAGGAGTAGAAGATGTTGCCGGTACGCTGTCCGTATTGAATCTTTGAAAAGCGTTGAGAATGCAACAAATGAGATTTCAATGTAATATTGCTTTTGATGTTGGCCGCTTACAGGTGTCTAAGTCCTGCACATAATATTAAAAATTGATTTTCTCTCTCCCTTCAAATTTATTTGTACTGAAAATTTGAGAAATCTTTTCCAGCAATTGTGTAAATGTGGATCCAAAGGTATACTGTCGTAAAGCAGCTAACAAACCATGACTCAATTAGTTTAATGCCCAAAATGCCCAAAAGAATATCTCGCTCAATGTTTGTGAGTTTTCCTTCAAAGATTTCATATTGGATTATGTTTTATATCAAGTGAAATAAGTTGCGGTGTAATTATAGAAATACTTATTAAAGAGATTAAAACACACATGTACACAGAGAGTTCGATTGATCTCGACAAATTGACTAGTAAGGGGTTTGAACACATTTTTTAAATTAACGTATATTTGTTTTCATTAGTTCACAGAATACTGCTGGATTGATATTGTCTCTACGTCTGCAGAGTTAATTTCTTAAAAATTAAACGCAAAATCAATTTTCTTAATTCTTCGGGCCGCTAATTGCAGTCATTAATTATAAATTTACTCATTTCTCTGCGTCTTTTCTCACACAAAGTACAAATTGTTTTAATTGCTTTGCTAAACTCCCCTCAATCAATCGTTTTTCTTATTCGTTTACGTATCGCAGGCATTTGTGCTCTTTCTTCATTCAGCATGCTTTCCTCCATTAAGCCAGCAGTAGTCAGCCTAACGTGCACAAACGATGTGAACGAGTATATCTCCTCGGGGCTCGGGGGAACGATTAATTTGTAATCTGTACAACAATAACAATTCATTTAGTCATTTAGTCTAACTAAAACAAATTACAGGCAATCATTATCACTTTAGCTTTAGCACACGGAGACATTATTCATTCAAGTCAACTTGATTTGCTGCATTAAAGCTTCCTTTACAAAGTTAGTTAGCCGGCCGGCCGGTTGGTCGGCCGGTCGGCCAACCAGTCAGTTAATCGTTTAATATAACAAATTTGTTTACAGAAGACAAAACAAACGTTTACTGCAACTTGATACCGCATACAAACCCATACAAACATATACTCTGTCACAAACATATCCGAGCGCACATCTCATTACACTCTGCACTGTCGATTCTCTTTACTTATCTCTTTCTTTTGCAAATAAATTCTTTCCATATCCTTATAAGACGGTTTTTCTTTCTTATGTAAATGTTTGTTTGTATATCTGTGATTTATTACATTAACACACATAAATTTTCTTCACTCCAGGTGATAACTTATAAATCAATCCATTAGTTTACCACTTATTCGTTTCTTTTCATTTCCCATTCTTTCAAACTAATACTCTACTCTTCGCCTTTGTCTCTCTCTTTTTCTTTCTCTCTTTCTATTATCACATCATAAACTCTGGGGAACATTTCTGTCACTGCAGAAACTGATATTTTTTGCAATATACGCGTACAAACATTCACTCTAAGGCTTAGAAAAGAAAAAAAAACGAAAAAAAAAAAACAAGCAGAGAAAGCAAAAAATCTTCATCTCATTTGGTAAGAAAAAAAAAAAAAAACAATTTTGTCTCATTATATCTGACAATAATTTATTGCCTACATGAGCTTTGATGTTCAATGCGACTTTTTATTAATAACGTAACCATCTAATAAATGGTAAGTTGACAAGCTTACGGAATTGCGAAATCTCGTGTAAACGCCAATAGATGCTTAACTTAAGAGCAGAAACGCTTCTACTCCGAACGGTATACGAAATTTATTAGAAATGAGAAGCATTCACTAAAGTAGTCAAAGGGAAAATAAAAAGGATAGGAAAAGTTTCCAAACTTCATATTAAAAAGTCGTAATAGATTCTTAATCTAAGATTAATAGAAATTTTTTCTTACGCCGGACCCACTTGCTGTTTGACACCGTCAATAAAGCCCAGTACTTAATAACATTTCATAACATTCAAAATTTGCGATCAACGATCTACTCACAACTTTGCAGATTTCAAAGTACCGACTTCCCGGACCACTACAGGTGACGTGTCAAAAAATTACGTACTTTGCGAACAACATTTGCGCTATTTATGTGCGAAAGAGTGTATTTTTAGAAATTGAAGAACAAAATTACGCAATCTGTCTGTACCTGCGTAAAAATTTTATTAGGTCAAAGGCACTTAACCAGTGGCTACAAAGCCGACGATAGCCAAAACTCAGTTTTTCTCACTATTCGCCTATAAGCTCGATATTAGTGCAATAAATGGAACAGAACTTCGTATGCAATCGTTTCCATCGATTGTTGCAAAGTGGTTTCAAAAATAGGCCCCTTGTACTCTGTGCGCATAAACAGGAAATTTTCTCATAACACTGTAACTGTATAACTGCCAACAGCTTACGAATTCTAGAATATGCTGAACTGAAACTGATTACGATTATCCTTTCCATGCGGAAATATCTTCTGATTTACACAAGAGTTGGGAGATTTTGGAGAAAGGCGGAGAGAGAGAGAGAGAGAATCATTTCCTTCATTCTTGAATCGTAAAGTATCTGAGTTTTGTTACTATCCGTCTAAGCAGCGTTACCCGACAAAACCTCGAAATCTTCAGCAGAACATTTTAGCAATCGTCGTTGCAGTAGCCGTTCTTTACGACTGTTGTAAAATGGATTCGTTACATTTACTGAGGACAAGTTGTGTTATGAACCAATCAAAGATTTTCAGTTCTTCGAGTTAAATGTGAATTTTTAGCGCATCGATAAATCGAAGGAATTCAAATATATTCTAAAGAAATTCTTTAATTTTTGTTTACATTTATGCTCTTCAAGTTATAAAATGTATCATCTCTTCTTCCGTCAAAGGAGTTCACACCGTTACGATTTATATGCAATTAAAAGAGCATCCAAGTTGAATAATGGTGTTAATCAAGAAATACACTCACCGAATGACTTCTAATGAATTTTATCTTTGTTTCGTGTGTTTGTTTAATAACAATAACAACAACAACAACAACAACACACGTTAAATGGCCACATTAAAGGGACCGCATTAGCAGAATCCCAACTTTCGCTTGATTAACTAGCTACTGTTTAAATTTTATGGCACCTAAAACTCACACTCACAGCGGTTGATTTTACTACATTTACGACTTTAATTTCATACCATGCGTATACCATGTGTACCATGTATACCATCAATACGATGTGTATCGCGCATGCATATAGATGCCTACGCCCTCATTTCGTATGAAAAGATTAAGTTGTTGAATTTTTATTGCGATATTTTTTGGATCACAAACACACGCACACTCACAAAGATAAGGCACTAAGAACGGTACACAAGATATAATATCGGTTGCAAGATCGTGGGCAAGGGCGATGGCGGGGGCGAGGGCAAGTGCGAGTGAGTGTAATTACTTATCCCAACATTTAGTTTTTGGACATTAATATATGTCAGAAGATTAGTTAGATGCATAAGGAGTGTGAATGTTGTTGTTATTTCCTCTCATTTTTGGAAGTAGTTTTGTGTCCTTCTTCACCGCTGATGGACAAATGCCTACTTTTGTAAAAGATAACATGAAAGATGAAAAGTACGTATAAAGAGGATGCCCTACTTGCCGCACATCGACTGTTTTATGTGTTATTCTAAGCTGTGATATATGAGCTCCCTCGCTCTGCGTTTTTCTCTCGCCTTGATTGTACATATAATATGTAAACTTATGTAATACTGAGATTGTCCCGGCAAAATGCTTGACGCTCTGTAACAAGTGATATCGATTTCCTTCGGGTAGCAACTTTGGTGGCCCTATGGGAACATGTCATTAACACCTTGTCATCTTAACTGCTCTCATTGAACTCATAAAGCGGAACTTTTTTTTCAATTCGAATAAACTTCTTCTATAGCATTTGTTAATAAACATTTTTTTCATACGCGGTATTTAGAAAAAAGTATAAAACTTGTTATAAAGAACTTTACAATGAGCTGTAGCCCGATTGCTTGTTGGATCGCATATCGTTTTCGTGGATCATGTGAAGTGACATGCTAATGACATCTGTTAAAAAAGTAATTAGCGAAAAGAGAGAGAGCATACCGACTAGTGAACGCTCTTCACAGCATCTCCAGAGTGAAAGAAAATTGAATCCCATTTAGGGAATGCTTCTAATAGGAATTCAGTCGAGCAACTTGTACACCTTTACACAGCAATCTTGCCAATATATGCTGTAGGTGCTACCTTTTTAGGTTACAAACGCCATAACATTTTTATAATACATCTCAGTTTGAGGTCATAAACATTATAAAAACAATAACGATGACACTAATTTGACATATTTTTGCATATCATTTAGTCATTTAAGCGTTTCACTGACTTGACATTTTGTGCTTTTTTCTCTCTCTTTGCAAATTTCGTATGTGCTTTGCATGGAGTAGGTTTTCTGATTAATTTTTATCATTAAAATGCCTGAAAAGGCAATTGCGAACGCCGCTTATTTAAAACTTCCGCTGGCGCTCTTATTTAAAAAAAAAATTCCCCTCTTTTTTGTTTACCAAAGATATAGGAGAACAAAAGGCAAAAAAAAAAAAAAAAAATAGAATAAAATAAGATAAGAGCATCCATCCGGTTTCAGTCCAAATTTTCTTTCAGTGTAATTACAATTCCTTTTTGTGTTCTTTGTCTCTCAATTTTCTTTCTCCTCCAGTATTTATGTTACTTTTTATTTTTTGTGTGATTATTGACGGACCTACCTCGACGTTCTGCAAGACAATGACTGGCTTGACTTTTTTTTAGTGTAAGTTATGCCGTTTGATGTTTCGCCGCTATTTAATGTTTTAAAGTTGGTAACCGAACATACCTTCTCCAAACGTATGAGCGATGTGATTAAGCCTTAAAAGGAAGAAAAAAGCCAACAACAAAAAACTCACTCGTTCTTACACTCAAACTCTCAACTCTGAGAACTTGCAACAACATTAACGCAACAACATCGCAACAACATTTCCTCGTTAGAGGCTGTTTTTTTCTTCTTCTTCTTCTTCTTATTACTTTTTTACCTTTTGGGTCATTTATCATGTTTAAGAGTGTATGGTGGTCCATTCGGCTATAACCGGGCAACCATATTAGTTAAAGTTAAATATGTGTGAGTGTGCTTTTTAATATCTCCGATTGTTTTTTTTTTTTTGTATTTTTTGTATTTTTCATATTTTTCTTTTTCTTTACTGTTTAGCCGCTTCAGCAGATTGCTGCTGTGTGGCTGATCTCATTAGCTTTGAAGTTTAGCGCAATTGCCTGATTGGTTAAAGCGCATCTAAAGTACTTAACTCATTTGGAAAGTTAGAAAGCTTAGCCTTTTTTTTCGTTTTCTTTTATTTTTTATTTTTTCTTCTTTTAAAGAAATATTTATCTTCTATAATGGCTTCCATTTTATACAACAATAAAGAATAAATTTGCCCGCATAGAGTAACATATGTAAAGGTTTGCGTCAGAAAAGTTAATATTTATTTGATTTTTCTTTTGGCTAAATTACATTTTCGCTCGTATGCATGTCTCAAATCCTAATGGTCAATTAACTTAATGTTGCAACATTTTCGATATGAGTTTGATATCAATTACTTGGCGAATCATTATTGCACACACACACACACATACCTACATATATGTATATATAGGTATAGATAGGCACGCAAATATACTCCTGTCTATATAAACGTGCATGAAATCATGTTTACAATTTCCTTATGGAATTCATTTATGACAATCTTGTCTATAATAAATTGAAAGAAAAAACGAAAATTTCATCGACACCACTGTTTTGTAAATGGTACCAAGCTCCAAATTCCCAGGAGTTAAAAGAGAAAGAGATGGATAAGCATAAGCAATTAATATTGCCTTTGATTATCATTTTGAAAAACATGAATTTGAGCCCTGAACAAGAATCCTCAAGTAGCGAAGAAAGTAATAATAGCGTGACAGTCTCCATTCAATCATCAAGGGTGAAGGGTGGAGAGAAAATGACGCGATATTTTAGATGAAAATCAGGCTGCAAATATGCATCACTCAGGTAAAAATTTTGAAAGCAAACACTTTTTTAAAAGGATTGCCACACACGATCTTCAATCAGAATTCAACTACGTACCGCTAATGCAACAACAAATGACTGACCGACTGACAGAACTGAATATTTCCAAATTTTCTCTCTACTGTTCACAATAAATCACTACAACCGCGTATTGAAAGACATCCCAATGCGCATCAACAGCTCACCTATAGAGTGATGAACGGTGTGAATTTAAATAATCAAACTATTAAAATTTTTCCTTTTAAATACCGGCGAGAAGCCGCCTGATATGTTTTCTTGGCAGCGACTTCTTCTTCATTCGCATATCCCTTTTGAACAAAGGTACTGTAGAAAGGTCCCAATTAAGATTTGAATTCATATGAAAAATTTTGTAATTTCAGAATTTTTAATAAGAGATCGCGTAATGAATTTCAACATTCAACCAAGTCAAGTTATATTGAATTCTGATGTTCGCTATTTTGGCAGATTTGTAACAATCGTTGGATGGCTCACTCACTAGGATACATGTTTGTACGCAACCACGAAAGCGTTTCTGATGTCATCTCAAATGCATGAATAGATAAACATTTTTAAATAGCTTGTTAGCCGCAAGAAACCAAGTTAGCCAAGTAATGAATACTCCCGCCCCTTTTACATTCACCATTTAGAGATCGCTCGACATATCTGTTTATAATTTTAAATCAACATTTGCTAGCGCTTCTACGTCACAATATCTCTGACCATTGAGTGCCATTTCTATGCTAAGGTTTCAAACGAATTTCTAACAAGTTTTAGGTTAATATTTACTGCAAGAAATAAGAAACATTTCGAACCTTGATCTGCTAGTTTGTTGCAAATTATGTGATGAGACGTACTATGCTGTCATATTACGTGAACGTAACATATCAAACAATAAGTGTCCCAGTAAAAGCATTAATATGCACATAAGTGACGAACAAAATGCTAAATTCGATGATTAAGACAAGGAACCGCTAAAAAATGAATTGGCTGGGACGACATCCCGCAGATGATTTCTTTGTTATATAAATACAATTAATGATTATTTGCTCTGAAACGCACAGACGTTTCACATGCATTCACAAGATAAGCACATTATTTTTATAACAAATTAAGGCGGTTGGTTGTACAATGTGTTAACATATTTAACAAAACATTTATTTTACAAAATTGTTGAAGAAGAAAAACATTTTATCTGTGAACCGGCCAACCGTTATGTGGTCGTAATTGCATGTGAGATTGTGCTGCCATCAAATGAGTCATTATGCGTGTGTGTGTGTGTGTATGTGTGTGTGTGTGTGTGGTTAAACTTATTAGAAATTTATATTCATTTAAAATAAATTACACAAATTCTCTTTAATTATCGGTTCAAAATTCAGTTTAGCAGCCAAAGATTAATTATTGGCGGCCACATCACTCATACGCGAAATTAAACAACATTTTCGTGTTTGTTGTTAGTGGGGTACCCGGTCGAAGCCCACATGTATGCAGAAAATTATGTTAATTGCCGTCTAAACAGTTGCAATAGCTAAGATTTTCAGTTAAATCATTGATTTAAATTAATGGTCATGTCAGCCAATTAATAAATGCAAACAGCATGAAAATGCCAAACAAACAAACAAATAAAAAGAAACGATCGACAATAACAAAAAGAACAACAGCAAAACAATATGGCATACAAGGCAACGCAACACTATATAGCATTCATTATATAGCCCAACCCAATCTTAAAGGCAGGCAACAACTAACACAACTACATTCACATGATGTATATATTCGCAGCCATGCAAATTTGTCCCCACCCGTCCGTCCACCCGAAATATCGAGTGTTTGTCGTACTTAACATTCGTAAAAAATGTATAAAAATGTGTACATAAGCGTGCTGGCAACACAAGTGCACCTTCAATGTGACATGTGTAGGCGCACTATTTTATTTTATGTTGCCACCGCCATCACTGGCCATTAGTTTATGTTGCTATTATTCTTGTTGTTGTTGTTGCTGTTGTTGTTGCTGTTGTTGTTCTTGTTCTTATTCTTGTTGTAATTCCAAGCCATTGCAAGCCAAAACGTCACGTTAAGTTTTCTGCAAAAAATTCACGCTGCAATCACAAAATGAGCAACAATTATTGCAATTAAGCTTTTCATATATATATACATGCACACACACACACACATACACACACACACACACACACACACACACACACAACACTCACGCAACATTATACATATAAATAACGTTATATATGTTTACTGCAAGTTTGCATTTGTTTTTCTTGTAGGTTTATTACACAGACTAATGAGAAATTCACAGCACTATTAACGCGTTGAAATTTGTGCTTTTGAGGCGTTTAAATCACAGTAATCAGATGTGGTCTGCAAGGCAAGTATTTTGTTTGTTCTTTTTATTCGAGATCGAAAGAAAATTAATATTTTTTTTTTTTAGAGAAACTGCTCGCTGTAGATATGAATCAGTTCTGAATGTAATGTTATGGTTCAAATGAGAAAAAAACGCTTTAATGATATACATGCGAATAATCAACAGCAATAGATATGATTTTTAGAAAAAAAAAATAAAAAAAGAATCCATCGAAATGCTCCCACACCACACACGATACTTTGACAGGTGCTCCTTATCTCTTACACAAAATATTGAACTCGAAGCGGATGTGCGATTACATTTCTGTCGTCTCATAAAAGCATTTGCTTTATTTCCTTTGAAAGTAATCCGCTTCGTTTTTATAGCCACCACCGAAGTGGTGGTATATTCATTTTGTCAAAACGTTTTCAACGCCCAGACGGAAACTTCAGAAACCCCACAAAAAGTATATACATTCTTGATCAGCATCAAATTCTAAATCGATTTTAGGGTGTGCGTCTGTTCGTCGGTCGGCCTGTGTAATATCGCTTGTAAACATACTCCTGGCCAGAAAAATGACTTCAATTTTGACAAAAACAATGCACGTTCTCGCACGTAAGTTGGTATTGAGAATAGACAAACCGGTCGAAAAACACGCCCACAGTAACCACGTGAACTGACGACACCCCTGTTTTTCAAAAGGAATAAAGAATTGTTTTGTGCTCGTTACTCATAAACTACAGCAGATTAAAGTCCCAAAGTCTATGGGCGACGCTGTAGAACCTGTAGGTAGACGGAAAAAATATTTTTATAACGCGCAGAAACAACCTTTAAAAGCCACATAAAGTATACACATATTTGGCCTATTACAGATTCGGAATACACCTGAGCATGTCCGTCTGCTCGTCTGTCTATCTGTGTGTCTGCTAATCCATCCATCTGTCCGCGTGCCCTATTGTGTCCCATCTGTGGTACGGACTCTACCGCTCGCAAAAATCAAACATCGCCTACAAATTTGCGAAAGAGTTTGAAAATGACCCAAACAGGTCAAATTTTTTACTAAAGGTTAAGGTACAAAATTTCTGAGTGAGTTCTTCATTTTAATTTCGCGGATGTTATTGGGAAGTATAAGAAGTTTTCATTTTATTACCAAACGCCTTTTACGTTTTAATCATTTTAAGGCAATTAAGGAGTCGCATACTATGTAAAAGTTTGGAAACACAGATACATACTAACATACGTTGCAGCCAGAACGTTCAACACATCATTGGATGTCGAATTCTTGTTCCTGCACAGTAAAATTTGTTATATATAAAATATCTCCTGCATATTCTATATGTCAACAACAACGATCGTCGCATAAATTCGTGCTTGCGAATTGCTCCCGTCAAATTATTATTTAGGATCTTATTGCCGTCAAGATCTATTTTGATAAGAATGTTTATGAAGTAGGGGATGATATCCAAAAAAATACTCCCAGTTTCAAAACAGTTTCGAAACAAGTCGCCGATATATATCAGATGGACAGACATACATATAAGATGATTTAAGCCTGATATGTAGGAAATGGTTCTGATCCTAATGTATCTTTGCCATCGGCGGTGTAGGGAATCATTCATTCTCATGATCCACAGATTTTATCCAAATATATACCGAAAATGGTCATTACACATGCATATGCATACAATGGCTGCACATAATATGTTGGGGGGATGAATATCGATCAAGAGTGTATACCTCATACTATGCGAGGCCACACAATGAGGCTCTGGTGTACAGGAACGTGACAAACTTTCGATATCGGAGTCGTCCAAACAAAAAAAATACCCCTAAGCGGTATGATCAAATGGATCATAATACAAATCAAAAGCTGCAGATAAGTTAACGAAGCAATCTCGAGTTATTGAAGCAAAGAGTAATGGAAGGGAAACTCTACCTGAATGTGGGTTTCTGCAAGTGGAGTTATATCCAGGAAACAGTTTATGAATAGAGGTCGACAATATCAGCTTAGAAATGGTCATCAAAATTTTAAACCTAACGAGAGCACACGGCCACAAATGCTTTGGTATTTCGTTCTCCGATAAGAGCGATCTTCGGATATAAGCCACAACATTGAAAATAAACAATAATAGCATTAAAAGGTCATTTGTTAAAGTTAGCCTGATTTTCTAATTGTTTAAAAGAAGAGACGCAACGAATTTCGTGTCTTTCGTTAATTGCAAATGTATTATTAGTTTGGTGAATTTCAGAATTGGGACGAGAAGAAAGAAGACATCATTTGAAATTATCGATTGCTGATGAGTGTAAGCGTAAAATCGATTGAGAACAGATGCTTGAATCTCGATCCTCTGCACGGTCGCTATTAAAATCGTCAAGTGTGAAGTGATTATGAGTTTACAGCTTTGACATCCGTTCCGTATGTATTCGTTCAGCCAACGTTGACAATACGTAGAGGGTAGAGATATGTCTTTTTTCTTTTCAAAAATTCTTTGTATATATATATATTCATTGTTCAGATTTTATTAGTTTTTGGGGTGACAATGAAAAATTACAATTTTACTATCGTGTAAGTTATTCACGTACGGACAGGAGAGAAGGAGAGAGAAAATTGTTCGAAAAAAGGTATTCTCGATGTATTTGTAATTTGCTCTGTTGATGTTTTGTTTTACGCACAATCAAGGGCTCTACAAAAAGATTTACGGATGTTTTCAAAAATGTATACACACACATATGTACATTCACAACACAATCTCCATAACACGGAAACACTGTGGTATCAAAGTGAGTTCTGTGTGCGCTATTGCTCATGTATGGACATTGACGTGATTTTCACAAAAGGCGTGACAAATTCCTGTTTTATTATTAAAATTTGTTTTCTTTTTTTTTTTCTATTTTGAAAATTTATTAGAAACGAAATCATTTATTAAAATGAAGAAAGAATAATGAAGTGTTAATTAAGCGACTCGTACTATTAAATTGTAAATCGTATCCTGGGATGAAAGATGCGAGTTTATAGTCATGACTAATAATTATGTTGCTCCTCAACGTAATCAATAGAAGGCTTTTCACATTTCTATGCGAAAATCTGAAACTAATTGCTTGCTTTTTTAATAAATGAAACGAAAATCGATTAATAAGCTTTGCAAAAAGGTAAAGATACTTACTCTTGCTATTACATCATTCTTCATCTCTTATATGTAAAACGTGTATTAGTTCGGATGGTGTTCGATTTTCTTGTCGAACGACCTTTTGTTGTCAATACTTTAATGTTTGAGTGCAAGTAAGCATCCAATAAAAAAAAAAAAAATGCTTGAAAGGAACAAAACAAAGGCTGCTTTTTTGGCATAACAAATTCTATAGTTATTGACTGAAAATTCCGCGTTCGTGTACATGTGTTGGTGCATCCATTCAACAAACTGGTCTGGTCAGATTTAAAGCTCAAGAGTAAGCGAGCTTTAGCATTTTTTATTCAAGCAACTATAACTACGAATAAGCGAATAATTCTTTGAATGTGTAGAAAGAATATGTATTTGACTCATCGGTGGCGGTCGACTTGAAAAGTGTCGGCTTCCTTTGATCAATTCACATTATAAAATACCATGGTCACGCCTTAAAGGCATTAAACGAGATGGCGCTCGAACTCTTTTAACAACGAAAGTAACGAAAATTATCTGTATTCGTATAAGCAAACGTTTCTTAAAGACAAACGCTCTTTGGCCGAAGGAAAAATTTAAGAAAAAAAAGCCAAAATAGAAGAAAAAATACTAACACCAAGTTGTAATTGCACAAAGTACCACTCAGGTCGTTTGCTCGTTTGCATACTAAACCAAATATACAGACTCTTACGAAGACCTCATTCTTCTCCGACTCGATCAGCTAAGCATCAAATATTTACAGATGTATGTGTTTGTTCAATTAATTCTCAACTAAGCACTAGAGGCTTAACCCACTGTGTATAAAAGCGCGCACACGAAAACTTGATCACTTTAATGCAGTTGCCGTTGTTTGTTATTAAAGCGTGTGTGATCATATTTCGTTGCCTTGTCATCGCGTCCAAAAGTGCTCCACTATAAACAGCCTCATTACTTATGAAGAACGCCACGTTTCCAAAATAATTAAAACTGGTTAACATTGTGCTCACAGTCAAAAGGCAAATTAATTAATAAATCGACAAACCTTTACGATCCTCACTTCTCTATTTGAAATCGATTTACGAAAAATTTCATATGAATATCGAACAAAATATCCGTTCCAGTTTATCGGTGCAGTTTGGATCCTGTACAGCAACAGCAGCGATATGAGAATTCTTTGGATATAGAAAAACACAAAATTCGCAATCCTTAATAATTCTTTACGAACAAACTGTAGCGTGGGAAGCGACGATATGTGGCTCCGTTATGTTTTTTAAAATGTCTAAACCTTGGAGCCTTAATTTTTGCTAAAAGATTTTTTCGTCCAAATGTCCAAAGAGCAAGCAAAAAAGGAGTTGGGACAGACTTAGAGCAAATTGTTCGTCGATTCGTTTGTAGTTTCTCCAGAAAGCTTAAAAGAATCCCACCTGAATTCTGTCGTAATCCCCCAAATTAGCAATCCCAGATGCACAACGGACAGATCCACCTATGACAGCCTTTAACAGAACTACGAATTACTTTAAACACTCCTTATCTAAAAGCTGGGTCTATATAGTGCACCCACTGATAAGAATGTTTTCCTTTGCACCTCTCAGAGCAAAGCTTCAAAGGCGCTGTAAAGTACATCTACTCCCAATGATTATACACAATCTTGAACTTATAGGCGTCCGTCCATCCGTCCGCTTGATCGTTTGTGTAATACATGCCCTCTTGTATGTCGATCTGCGATAAACATACTGAAAGGAAAGAAAAATCGTCTTTTCTTGACTAATAGCTATACGTCACAACGACAGACGCAACGATTGATTCCTTCACATATATTTATTTATTTACTATACTGAAATATTCAGCCTGAACATAAATTTCTTACTTGTCTTGTGGCATTTCTATGTTCAATGAATTCTCGTGCCTTTGTAATTATATTTTTCAGTTTTATGGACATTTTCAACTCTTTCAGTCTTCTTTTAAGAATGATTAAAAATATTTTAGAACGAACGTAAATTTTGGCTTTCTGTCTAATAAAGTTTTCTAATAAAATTTAAATTTATTCTGAAGGTGAAGTACGCGCTGTTTATGTGCTTTCGAGCTTATTTTTGCTCCATTCATTTAATCCTTTACTTTTTGAATTCTTAGAAACGCAAAATTTGACACAGATGGGTAAAGCATGGCACAGAAGATTGATCTCTTACAAGAATTATCCGTGGATGAAACTTATCTTCTGAACTAAACAACATACAATTGAGCTCTGAAGGGCACATTAAGACCTAAAGAATTTATTTTCACCTCTGCTTACCAATTTGTAATCTTTGAAGAAATTAGTTAAAAAAGTACAAACTGCTAACTAAAGTTATTCTCCCAATCAGTAAACCACGCAACCACGCAGTTTTTCAAAAACAAACGCTTTATAACACAAGCCACTTTATTTGTTTAAGAATTAAGTTTATTGCGATGATTGCGATGCCTTACTTAGCGGCTTTTTCTCTCTCAAAGTAAAGCTGAAAAACTTTTAAATATTGCATTAATTAGCGGTTCCTTTCAAAGAAGGGTTTTTACACCTTTCACTTGAAGAAGTGATGTTTGAGCTTAACATTATAATCTATTGATATAAACAAAATACTTAGCAACTGATTCTCTTCTTTCCATTAAACGAATAAAATAAAGTCATCTATGAGTCTTTTCATGAAGAGAATGTTGTCTATATATTAATGAATGCATCTTTTTACCAGCAAATCAAGATTAAATACATTTATGCCAAGCTATCGAATCTAATCTAATTCGCGTTTCTTATGCAGTGCAATAAAACTCTGAACTATAGTTTCAGCATCAATATCGTGAAGAGAAAGTTTTATTTCTTACGAATTTATGAGCCGAGTAACATGAAAGAGACGTTAGGAGCCATAACGGACTCTTAGGTTTTTCTTTTTGTGTTTTCGTCACTTAAAACCGTTCGTTTTATTATGACTGTTATCCCAGAGTGCCAAAATTGATACAAAGTCACAAAAACTATACCCAAAACATTTATTGTTTACTCTCATTTTTAAGTCAACGGTTCCAAAGCCGAAACATTAATCTACCTTTCCTTAAAGGGATCCTTATTTCCTAGTATGTTTGACGTTCGACCCAAACGTCGTCGTTATGTGTATGACTTCCAAGTTTCCTTCACTCTAATCTAAGACTAAGGTTTAAAGAAAACATCAATAAGGAGACGTCGTAGAAACCCTTGAGAATTACGAATTTAGGTTCCCTTGCAGGAGTTGCTTGCAAACTTTTCTACAATTCTTTCTACTTAAAATATTGGGCTTCTCAAACACTTTCGTAAGTTCTAATGTCGCCAATAAATTAATTTCGTCTTCCTAATGGTAAATGCAGAGAAGAATAACAAATAGAAGTAAATGTCTGACAGTCTTTAAGTGAGACTCGATAAATTTTAGTGAATCCACCTGTTCCACCTGTACCGACTCAATTTTATTCTACCTACTATTACGGATAGTCGTTGCAATATGAAAATTAAATTTACATAATAGAAACCACGATCGAAACCGTCTTTTTAACTAGTTTACAACAAATTCACATTTACACCTTATAAAGAAGGCGCTTGTTTCACAAGGAAACTCATTAGCATGCACACGTACATGCAATCTTAAATTTATATCGTGCGTGTGTGTGGGTTGTTCATATGCTCGTTGCATTAATCAAAATCCTATTTAAATTTAAATTTTTTTATTATAAGAGCCACACACAAAGACGCTGGATGAAAGGAAAAGATAAGCAGGTGTGTTATGCTTTTAAGCGGATTGATAGCATATTTGAAAAAGTCGAAAAATAATTAACACTTTTTTTCTTCACTACGTAATTCCCACACATTCTTCCTAATACTTTTACAGAAACTAATTCCTTTTTACTTTACATCCCAATAATTGTTCCGCTTATCGTGAAACCGGGCAGTAGCGGTAACGACAAATCTAAATCGTTTATTAGCGGCTTGCTCTTTTGAACCTTTTGTGTTTTTGTGTTTTGCTCAAATCAAAACATGTTCACAAATATTTGGGGTGATTTAATCTTTATCAATTAAGTAAAAATAACAATTTTCGTTATCCCTAATAAAATATTTTTTTTTTGCTCTACGCGGTAGCTCTGACAACTACTGTTTCTAACAAATATTTTCTAAAATATAAATTTCTTTATATAGTTTCTTATCGATTTTGAAATATTTTAGGAAAATGTTAGATAGACATTTCCACATTTGCTTGTTTATATGCACAAATATATGTATGGCCTTGTCAAGAGTATTTTGTGAGTTAACGTAACGTCGTTTGTCCGTCTCCAAACCAAAAGATATGAAAACTTTTCATACCAATTATTTTTCTTTAACGCAAAGTACCTCCAAGTTGCGGATAATGTTTTTAATTAAATTTTCTTTTTTCTTTTTTTTTCTTAGACACACTTAACTTGCCAGGCCACACCTAGATTGTCTTAAACTCGATTTTACGTAAACTTTAATTACATAACTAGCACATATTTTTTAAAATTTTATAAACGTTTTCACAAAATAATTGCTTAAGTACTTTTAGCCCTTATAATTAAACCCCTTATCCATATCAGTAACCAGAAGGAGGAAAAAGTACTATCGCGCAATTACGAATCACTTAGATAATTATTATTACTACAAATTTTTCTTGAAATGCATTTTCATTAGGCGATATTTGCGGATAATTTCAAAAGTTAAAGATTTACTTATGGTTTAAGGTGTGGTTACATTCTACATACACACGATCTAAATTCGTATGTAAACCTTTACAGGCGATAACCGCAATAGAATTATTAAGCACATAAAATGTGGCATTTAAAACTTGAATTGCCAGCAATTGTTATTATAATTGGCTCAAGTAGAGTGCAAGCAATTAACGTAAATACTATATGACTCCAAATTTTCCACACACGCTGCCTACATGGTTAACAATCTAAATTACCAATGAGCTGGCTTGAACTAGACGTGCGTTGCGCTACTGTACCCTGAAAAGATTTCATAAAAAAAAAAAATGTTGCTGATCAGGTTAAAGAAGATGATTTTACTTAAATAAATAATTATCAGAGAATAGCAAAAATGCAGTAACAAACAAATAAATCTCCTTTTACAATCCTTTTTTATCTCTCGTCATTAGTTTGTCCCTCACCAATGCCTGGAGCGTTAAAAAGGTACAATATAAAGTCTGTGTGAATTAACCCATAAATTGAAATTGAAGGTAAGCGGTGTGTAGAGCGCCAATTTTTAAATGAAGACTACGTAAGTATGTAAGAGTCGTCTATCAAAGACAAATTTCCTTATAATGGCAAAAGCCGCCAGTACTTTAATTGCCGACTATATCAAGCAAATCTAGAATTTAAATGATTTACTTAAAAATTTATTACTTTAATGTCAATATTGTTGGAAGAAAATTTATAAACGACTATGGCGCCTTGCATCATTTTATAAAGAGGTTCGTTTGGTGCTGTAGTCTCTGCCAGCCAAAGATAACAGTCAGTTGGTGTGTGATGTGATAATAAAACGCCTTATGAGAACTAATTAAGGCAACTTCTAGTCTTAGTGTGGAAAAAACGCATGATGCGGCAATAGCCACGTTTGCCCGTTTTTATGTTAATACTAACTGAAGACGAGTCTTGTTTCGCCTACCGACGGACATAGAGAAAGTATATGAACTTTTTTTTATTATTTTGAAAGCAAAAATCAATATAAATGATGCTCACAAAAAGACAAAAGCTGAACAATATGCTGCCGCAAGTTAATTGCTTACAGAACGTTTTTTTATATAGCTAGCATTCAAGGCTCTTACCATTTTCTTAAGAACCGGATTTACTCTTTCATTTGCTGCAACAGTGTGCCTAGAAACAGGTATATATAAAAAAAGTCCACATCCATCATCAACCATAGCCATCTCTTGTTTTGCCAACGTGAAAATCACCCCGCGTCTGCTTGCGCAGATTAATTTCGAGAGTGGGGGCGACCAACCAATATTGCAAATATTAATTTACCGCGAACAATAAATTGAAGTTTGATACAAGATTCGTGAAGGCCATTTAACAATTCAGTGCCAAAACGTTCTTAAGTAGCCATATTGAGGGACTTCTAGTTAAACACGCGCTTTCCGCTTTTGTAAATTTAGTAGGTAAGTAACGTGGTGCCAAACCGAATAAAATCGTTTTCTCCCGTTTTTTAATACTCAGTTCACGCTTCCAAATTGACGTTAATAAATTGTCATGGCAAGGGTCAGAGTGGAAATAGCACCGGTCGATTTACTAAAATGCTTCCATATCAGAAAAGATATTTTTAAAAGCTGTTCTTTTCTTTGGGCAAGTAAGTTCACTTACTTATTTTGAACGAATATATGTTTGGTGGACTTTAGGATTGTAGCTTAGCAGATCGAGGATCTCTTCCTCCGCAAATAAGAACATTTTAAAAATTATTTACTTAAATACAGATCAGAAATGAAATTTGAAGGTAAACTCAATATACGTATTATCCAATTTTCACGAAATATCGGTTTCTCTAAAACTGGGCAAATGCAAGAGCAAATTCATACCGAAATATCAACTCTGCGATAGGGTACATAAATAAGATAGATTTTCTCTTTTATAAGGTACCATAAGTCCTTTGTTCCTCTCTACCCCAAGTCCGCTGTTTATGTTTTCGAAATGTAACTACATTTACTGTTAGCATATTCTTCGATTATTTTCTTTTTAAGAAAAATCCATCCAAGTAAGTTGTACTAAATGGGACAACGGGGACATGAACCTGGTGGGTAACTGCCGGCTGTTAACTGATTTGTATGAAGTAATTGTAGAAACCGAAAAAAAAACACGAAACGAAATTGAATTATTACATTTTCGCAAGTAGCAAATATATGCTCACACTAGACAAGCGTTGCTTTGAAGTTTTCATTTGTTTCATCATAATTTAAAAATTTAATAAATTAAAGCATATCGCAGTTATGGAAGTGTGTAAGCCTGTGAGTATAACGAAAGAAAACCCAAATATATATATATATTTAGTCTTTAATAACATCTGTTTACATCGATAAGTAAATATATATTCCTGAAAGGAGCGCATTAAACATTGCGGAAAGTCGTTAATATGAAAGCCATGAATGTGAGAAATGCAATCTTGTCTTTTTGAGCTTTTCTATAGCTGCGTCTAAGAGTTGACAACGTTACAAAATAAATTAATTTTCTGACATTATGATTGATAGCAAGTGGATAAACATGACTAGCTGGTAACGACTAGCTGGTAACTGCAACAATAATAACCGTAAAAAGCGAACCGATAAAATAAATTTAAATGATGAATAACGTGACGATTTCTCTAAACTATATAAGAAGTGAATTTGCCTAAATACAGTCTTGTTACCACACATGAAAACTGCACGCAAATGCAACAATAAGCAAAAACTACTAATTATAATAACAAAAGCTTTTAAAAGTAGTCTTTGGTTATCTCGCTCTCGCACACATGCTTAAGTTGACGTATACTCTGTTACTACAAAGTTCAGGTATTGATACAGTAATAAACTCTTATTATATATAACAGAGGCGAGCGAGTTTTATTTTTGTGATGAACGCCATAATTACCGTTAGATAAACCACCATTGCTTTGTGATAAGAGGGCAAAGCAAACGATTGGTGGGCTTTTAACGCCTTTTCACCCATTAACGTGGTGCCGATGAGAGTGAATGAGATCAAGAATTAAAATAAGAGAGACAGCAAACGTACGTAAGTTACGACAAAAATAACCAAAACATTTGTACTGCTCGCTCTAACGGAAAAATGAAAACTTGTTTTCGGTTGTAACTCTTTGCGCTTCCTAAACAAAATATAGTGTCATAGAGAGATAGTGAGAGAGAGAGAGAGAGAGAGATGAAAATAGAGTGAGAGAGAGGGAGAGATAGAAATGAAGAGAGAGAAAGAGAGAATAAAAATAGTGTGTTATCATTATCGTTTTTTCCACAAGGCTTGTTTGTTGCTGTTTTACGCTACTTCAGATTGTTCATTTATGATTTGATTGAGTTTAACCACCAACAAACAAGATACGAAAACGTAATAAAAAATAACAAACCTTTTTGCCACAAGCAAAAGCGGCAAAAACTTGAAACGCACACACTGCCACCACCACCAGCAAACAACACCAACACCAACACCAACACCAACACGGTAGTGCACACAATAATAAGTTTTACCACACGGTAAAAAAGTATGGAAAACAAGAAAATCAACTTGTCTAGTTAGCAATCTTCAATCTAGTTCCGAAACAGTTGTGTGTGAAACGTCGAATGGAAAGGTCTTAAACTATTCCTGTTTGACTGACTGACTGCATTAACTGATTGATTAAGTGTACAAAGCAAACGTATAGCAAATGAACCTTTTGTATAGCTCATTACCGCAAGAGACTCTTTTTTTTTTTAAATAGTAAAACAATGTAAATAGAGAGAAAGAGGAATAGAGTGAAAAGTGCATACAGCTCTGCATATTGCTAACAAGAAAATAAGATCATAATAATTATAAAATATAACATAAACATGTATACACTTCTTCCTATATCTGTTTATTAATAATATGCACAGTGTGGCAGAAGAAATCAGAGAGAAAGAGAGCGTCGCTAACACGCAGTGTGTAAATCGTATCATAAGTGACTCAACTTAACTGAGTAATGATGGTGTTGTGATTGATTTTAGTATGCCGTGGACTCTAAATAAGGATAGACATGTCAATACGCGTTGTTCTGAGTTTAGACATAATAGTGCAGTGATTGAGCAAATGAATTTTAATTGATGTTATTTAACATAAATCCTAATCAGTGATTTCAAAACACAGCAGCAACAAAATAAAAAATAAAAAAAAATTAGTGCGATTTTTTCACTTGTTGTCTTCGCATAAGGCGGTGTAAAAATTTTAATTATCAGTTTTGGTGTTCTAGTATGCTTTGTCCACCAACGATGCGTCCAGCAAGCCCAGCCGAATCAGAAATTTCAGTAGGAGGTGCACCCAGCCCCTTACCACAAAATCAAAATCGCAGTGCTATTGATTTACTGCATCAACAGCAATTACTTATGCATCAACATGCTGTAGCAGCGGCGGCGGCTGCCGGTTTTACACGTGCTGCTGCCGTCGGTACTGTGCCTGAAGAATATTTCCAACCTTTAAAACGTTTACGTATATCCGCTGATTCTGGGGAACTTAAAGAAAGATCCCCCAGCCCCATGCGATCCACCAATTCTATCAATGCTTTAGCAACAGCAACAAACGCCAGCACAAAGGCTAATATCGAGGGAGTGAAAAGTTTTTCCATAGCAGACATATTAGGTCATGAGAAACGAGATTCTATACCAAACTCTCCGCCACCCGTAACGCGTAGTTCTGGCTTACTGCAACCGCGGACGGAACCATTAGATATAGTTAGCGCAGCTGTTCCACATCCTGCCGCTGCTGCTGCCATGCTTATACCTGGCTCTCCCCACGTGGTAAGACCTTGGGATCATTTATTAGGTCCCATGCCAGTACGACCATTCATTCCGTCTGCCTTGCTGCATTACGAACAACGTTTAGCTTTAGATTATCACCGGCAATTGCAAGAACATTTCAATGCTCAAGCTCAACTGCTACGACATATGAATGGGATGGACATAATACCTTCAGAAAGTGGTAGTGAAAGGTCTAGCTCTGCGGCGAGTGACTGCTGTTCTCCAGAAATACTTCGCGCTTCTAACGAAACCCACGCCAAACACACTGCTCAGACCAGCAATGAACGATCACACGCGAGTAATTTGAACTCAAACAATACTACGAGTACCCAAATATCAAATAACAGCAATCAAGGTGGGAGCGGTAAAACGAAAGCAAACGGTACACCATTGGATGCTTTATTTCAAATGACAACCAAAGATTTCGATGAATCCCAAGGTAAGGTGAAGTAGCAAATAAAACAAAAATCGTAAGAGTCCAGCCAGCTTCTCGGACTGTATTCGGCTTATTTACAATTAATTAAAAGCAACAAAACGCAATTTGGCATTCAAGTAATAACGACATTTCATATATTAATTGGATATGTCGGAAAACGGCTCGTTGGTACATATCTACATCAAGCATGACTCATTTTGTAATAAATTCTTGACACCGCTCATTTAAAATAACGACAACATCACAACTAATAAATAACTAAAGATAATCATTAAACGTTCCTTTCAACAAGAGCTTTAATTGAATTGTCTCTCGCAATGCAAAAAGCAACCAAAAGATTAAAACAAATGTAAATGAGCGCCCACTGTTACGAACAACCGCGATATATATTAATTTTATCTAATTAGTTGACCATAATTAATACCGACGATTTATGAGAACAAAAGCAAAAATGCAATAACAAAAACCAAACTGTTAATTGAAAGCGAACTTCGGAGACTCTACGCTTAACATTACAATACGATAGAGTGACAGCATGACCCGTAGATATGAACAGCAATAATTAGATGTGGACGAAATCAGACCCAAGAAGTAGCTTTAAGAATCGTTAGTAGATAAAAGTGAAAGTTAAAATTAAATTCTGCGCCTTGCCAGGCACAACTTCCGACAATTAGCTTAGAATTGGGTAACTGATTTTTCAAACCTGCACACCTTTCCTGACACAAAGGGAAGTGTTTTCTGAAATTGCTAAGATTTTGCTTTTGCTGAGATTGCAATTTTCTTCACAATTTGGGGAGCGGCTCTGTTCTCACACAATCCATTATACACTAGTTCCTAAGGTATATTATAGATATTCTTCGAGATCCAATATTGAAAACTCTCAAGCATCTGTAAGAGCTACGTAGACAATGAAGAGTGAAATATTTGTCAGGAGAAGTTTTTAAAAATTGACTAAATGCATCTCGCGTAAAAGCGAATCGAAATCGGTGTGTAACCACTATTTCGTGAAGGCTTCAAACAGCCTGTGAGCCCCGCAAACGTTGTCTGTATTTTCAAAAATAAAACATTCTGTTTCTTGTTCTTGTGCACAAGGTCATCTCAGATATTTCAATCGCACAATATATGAATGCACTGATAAACAACTATTTGTGTCTGACTAGAGTTTCCGTGGCTATGAAAACTTCTTCTGAAATAATTATCGGGCCACCATTGTGAGTAAAGCATTTTAGGTAAAACATCGCAAATGGATCTTTCAAGTCGTTTGATAAAGGAGTGTTTGTGCGATATGCAATCATCAGCCATCAGACTTTATGTAAGGCATTGTGTCCCATGCTATTTTACTAAAAACTATCGCAAGAAGTATTTTGTTTCCAAAAATTATACTTGTACAAAGCACTCGAGCAATTTAGCGTTTTGCTTTTCGAACAACCTAATACTTTAACTCATATTAAAAAGTATTAAAAACGCATATCAATTATATTTTAAAACAATAATTGTTACGAATTTCGTAGTTTGTTTTAAAATCTGTAATTGAAACACATTAGCGTAGGCCCTCGTATCTTATCTCTTGACTTGCCTTTCGAAAGAAAAAAACTCATTTTCGATGTAAAAAAGGTCTTTAATATTTTCTTCTTCCCATTTAGCAGACATTATGACGCTAAGATTATCGTGCTATCCTGATTCTGTCTGTAAATATTTTCAAGGGAAATATGAAATTGATACTGCATTCAACGGCAAATGTTTACAAGTGTGTGAAGTTTTTTTACTCGAACATAGCTATCTTATCTTGAAAGCAAAAACCAAAGCATTATTAATCATCAAAGTAGTCAATTATCATAGTTTATGACTAAGAGGAAAGCAAACAAAGAAAGAATAAAATGAATATCCATTTGGTTCCATACGGAGTATTGTTAAAAATACTCAAATTGCACCGTTCGAATTTGGTTAGTGTCCATAAAGACACTTGACAATTTGTTACTAAAACAAAACTCCTTTTTTAAGCAACGTAAGCAACCAAACCAAACTCGCACACTAGCAAGTAATGCAACTAATCCAGATGGTCGACAAGTGTCTATAAATTAGTTAATAACTCTGATTAGAGTTTTGGAAATACGAAGACATTTCGTTTAAGTTATTTATGGAAAGGTCTAAAATTACTATTATTACCCAAGCATATATAATCTGACGTAATTATTACTTGAAAAGACATGCTCGGTTAAGTCAGTAAATCTATTGCTCTACAATGGAAGCACTAGTCGAGAGAAGTGCTTTGCAATAATTTGCCACAACAAATTGCTGTAAATAGCTTCGTAGGTATATAATAAAACGATGTATCAATTTCATAATAACGTGAATACTAAGGCATTACAAATTAAAAAGAAGTTTTTGCAGAATCAACGATTAAGGGAGGAAGAACTCTTTTTTACTAAGCTTTCCCATTAGTCTGCAATATCAGAACCATAAAAATGGCCGGGCATGTTCAAATATTTGTCCTCCTCTTCTTTACCGAAATGTACCGCTTCTCCTGCGTCTGTCAAAGGCAGAATCGCATGTTTTACACTTTACGTGTTGCGAAATGACAGAGAATGCGACAAAAACTTTACAAATCCGTAGCTGAGTTCATGACTAACATGAAAATTTCATCAAGCATTTTTAATTTCATAAGTGGGTAATAATACCGGGTGGAAGAGATGCCTTTCTTTGAGGGAATGAAAAAAAATGATTTTCCAAAGATTGTACGATGGGCTGGTTGTTTCCGTAAATAACTTTGAATGAGATGTCAAGGGTAATACTTTTTTTTAATGCGGCACTTTTTAATTCCGGGCCCCAAAATATTCAGTTCTCATGACACAATACAAAATAAGTACAAGGAAGAACAGCGTTAACATCTCCACCTCACTGTGAGCATTTATAGGCTCACAAAAAGTAAATTACAATGGGAAGTGAAGGGTACTTACATGACTCTGTACGACGAAAATCTGAAATAGAAGATAAAATGAAATTTAAAAGGTTTTGTTTGTAAAAGTAGTTTGTGCAAAATGAGGCAAATTTTCACTAAACTCTCAGCATATAATGCACCACAAAGAGTTTACTAAAATTTCACCAAGCGGAATAGATCACGTTTAAAAATAATGAGAATGGGTTTAAGTTTAAAAATCACTAACTGCGCGCGCAATAATGTGTTTGATTAGCAAGGCTAGTTACCTATCGTCATTCTATTACTACACTCTGTAATTATATAAACTTACTTACGAGGGTTTTGAAATCTCGGAATAACATTTAATTATTAATGGCGTGTATGTTATCGATCGGGCACTCTTTTCTAATCACTATAGATATTTTTTTTTGTATTTTTTTTTTATAAGACTAATCACTTAGTGCTCATAGGTGCTCCCTATAGGTGTAACGTGGTGACGGTCCGAAAGAAGTGAGAAAAGAGAAAAGAGCAGGGAGAGATCGCAACTAGTGGGTGTGTGCCCAATAGGTAGGTATTATGCCTTTAACGACAGTCTCTTCACTATAGCTACGGCCAAGGGATCTTAATGTAACATTACAGTGAGACTAATTAAAGTGTAGTGAGAGATAATCATAAAAATAAAAATATTTTAAAAAGCGGGGACCATAGATAACAAACTAAACCCCATAGATGTATTTTTTAGACCGCACCATACACAGTGGCACCCGCATATCTTCCTATGGCGACAAAGCGTAATTTGTGGTTTGTTGGAAAACAATAAAACTTTGACAAGTAAATTAACTTTGCTAAATTTAAATCACGTTGGCGTTTCTTACTTATTTTGATGTATTTTGGAGTATCTTATGGATAAATTCTAGGGTTGTAACCGGTCATAAGAAAAAAAAAATGTTTTCTTGTTACATTTTTTTTGACTTTGCATTGATTTTGGTATTTCGCGGGAATGGTCACAATAAAATGTTCAATATCAATTTCCGACGTCACAAAGATCGCTCCTTCCTACGGCCAATCATTTCTATTTACTTGGAATTATAAATACATTGAATTGAAATCATTATTTGTCATCTATTTGTGTTCGTAATTAGTGCTAAATTAAGTCTAACCACAATCAGAAGCAAGGCAGACCCACAACAAACAGACAAATGGACGAACGGACGCATAGACATGATTGAACTGACTTTTAATTCCACGCTGATTAAAACAATGTATGTTCAGCGTCAGCGATCTGTGTGGCACGTATTACAAGGGGACTAGTGTTGGTGTAAAAATTAAACTTGACGAAGTTAAATTATCTAAGAAGCCAAACAAAAACATAGACAAAGTGTTTTTAATTAAAATCTCATTACGAGATAAGACATTAGAAACCTATTAAAAAGAGATAAACTCACAGATTTGTAGATATTTAATATTGGCTTAAGCTGGCTAGAGAATCTCAAGCTTGCGGCAATCAACGTTTGCCTACTTAGAAGCAACCTTACACGGTTTAAGCATACACAAGAACATGAGCGAGCGCTCTCCACAATGACATTAAATCGTACTTCAATGAGTTATGTAAAAATATATGTTTTTATGATTTTTGTATGGCAACGGCGTTAATAGTTGGGTGTAATACACAAATATTAACAAGCTAATTAATCAATAGTCAATTAAGATTGAATGTTAAATGGAATGAAAGTCAAGTATACTCGAGCATTTAATACAAAGCCAGCCAGACACCTGAGTTATTCTAAATGCTTAATTAATGGATGCATGCATGCATGCATGCATGCATCTTTGTACACACAAATGTATGGAGTAAGTCAGGTATTCCGTAATTCAAATAGAATTTCAAGTACAAATAATACACCAATACACACACGCCCACTATGCTATGCTAAGCTGTTTAAGCAAAAGTAAATTTGCTTTTCCTCTCTATCTGTTAACGAGCAACGCCTGTTCTCCGCGCAATGCAATGCAAATGCAAAGCATTTGTATGTAATTAATTTACTAGCAAAAGAATTAATCATAACATTTATACATTATTAAAATATTATTTATGCAACGCAAACATATAATTTTAGAGCTCGTATGTAATTATTAACAAAAAGAAAAAAAGGGAGAGCAACTTTTATTATTCACGTCGTCACCCAGTTCACTAATTGAAATCGTGCTTGTTTACTTCGTTACAGATAAATCTCATTTGGATATATTCTCGAATCGACCGCAGCCAAAAAAGAAGCGAAAATCACGGACTGCATTCACTAATCACCAGATTTTCGAATTGGAAAAACGTTTTCTTTATCAAAAGTATCTGTCGCCTGCTGATCGTGATGAAATTGCCGCATCTTTAGGCCTTTCTAATGCGCAAGTGATTACATGGTTTCAAAACAGGCGAGCGAAGCAGAAACGTGATATTGAAGAATTAAAAAAAGACTTCGAAAGTGTTAAAGTTTTTTCCGGCCATAAATCATTCTTAGAGAATGTTAATGACTTAAGCATTCTAAAGAAGAAACCCCTACATCCCGACGCAGCGGTAATGGGAGGTCTGGCGGCGGCAGCTGCCGCGGGCATGATGCCCGTGGTAACTGCTCCCCCACCACCCCCACCGCCCCTGTCAAACCTTAGCCCACAGAAATGAATACGTGCCTATAAACGTCTCCAGCATATCAACTGAGATTTAAGTTCAGTTAGTTGAGATCCAGGAAATGAGCAAAACTCTGAGAACGGTTTCAAAACTATTCTTAAATATTTCGAATTTACGCGCGTGCGTGTTTTTCAAAGACATTTATTCACAAGTGAACAATTTGGCCTCTACACTGGCTTTACAGCGCTAACGACAATAACCATTAAGTTAACGCACACCGGAGATTTGCTTGCTCAGTCAATATGCACACAAACATGCGATTAAAACAAAAAAGTTCGATTAGCAAGTAGTCACTACATTCCAATGGTCTCGATCACCGCAAAAAATACCAAAGAACGTTGCCAATGCCTCTATTGCATCCACGATCCGTAAAAGTTTCAAACTTAAAGACAAAGACACACACACAGCGCGTCGTAGCAGGTATGTGACAAAAAGTTACAGCAAAGCAGTTGAGACAAAAAAAGCAAAAGTGTTTGCTTAGCATCCTAGAAAAATGGTTCTGATCGCAAAGGAGTGTGCATATGTTACGTGAGGTGACGAAAGGAATGCCAACTCATCATTTTGAATGTATATAGATAGATATCGGTTAAACTTCTAATTGAAAATAAAATTATCAGAAAAGATGACAACATAAAGAGGAAAAAAAAAAAAAAGAAGATAAATGTATATAATAATAACAATGAAATTTATGTATAAACGGAAATTATTTTTTCTTTTTGCATTCTACGTTTAGTCAAATTAATTTTTAGAAAAATTAAAGCATTAATTACGAATAACTAAATACATTAGCAGCTAAAACAAACAATCTAAGAAAATTATTTATCTAACTGTAAATATGAAAAAAAAAAAATAAAAAAATAAAGATTTAATTAATTACATTACATTAAACACGATGTTTATATATATATATATATATAATTATATGTATATATATATACATAATGAACACTTTTGTTGTGTGCAATGAAAAGTTTTCCCAAAATAGCGATTTGTGTTTTCTTAACCCTTTCGCATCGGCAGCCATAATGCAAACAGATTTTTATGGTTTAAGGGGTAAGCAATGAACTGATAGTGTCATTGCAGCCTGTTCATAGCCCATTTACACGAGGTGGAAGAGCCGATACCAGTCGAAACTGGATTTGATTGAAAGATTTTTGAAAAGCGGAAAACTTAAGATTCCTGATCTGTGTTTAGAAATAAACAACAACTAAGCTTACGGGAACATTAACGACATCTATCATAGGCGCAATCACGAATAGACACTCAAAAATTGGCTGGCCGTCCAGTCGATCAAGAAAAGGACGACAAGCAGTGTACAGTCGTATATTCCACTTGTGTTACCTCAATTGTAACTCGCTTGCATTCTAGGTAGAGATGTTTCCACTGGACTTCTTTATTTTGAAGTTTATAAACGAGTTCCATATCGAACGTGGAGTTTCCATGTGTGCATCCATCCTGCACACTAGACGTAGGCATTTGGCAAACCGGTAAACCTGTAGGATCCCAAATTATTTCACTCTTTTCTTTTTATTCTTCTAATTTATTTACATAAATCACTGATCAAACTGACTGGTCGACGTTTAGTGGTCTTTTACATCTTTCTCTTCTCTTCACGTTTTAAGCCAAGCCTAATAAAACATTATGAAAGCCGTTGAAAATAAATCTAGGTTGACGGCGAACATCAAAGCTATAAAATAACGGCAGGAACGAATTGATTAAAATAAATTTGAGATAAATAATTCGATTCTACAAAAGAAAGCAAGAACTCACTTCATCGACAAAGCCGTACAATAAAAATCAATCCAGAAGTGCCAGAAAAGGAATAGACGGAAATTATATCAAAGATTAATGGTAAACAATGCTAATGTCGTTATAAAGAAAAAAAAAAAAAGTAAAAGAAAAAGAAAAAGAAAGGCAGTGATTAGGTGAGAAAGAGTGTTGATCAAGGCGGTGTTTAAGTTTCAAACGATTTTTTAAGCCGCTTTTTTATTGTTCATAAAAAATAAGTTTATCATTGTGTTAAGTGTAACGAAAAGGCAAAATAATAGTAAGTCGTGCTGCTGATAATAGGAAACCTTTTGAAGCGAAACAAAAATGCACGGGGAGCAGTAATTTTGTTATCTTTACTAATTGAAAAAATTTGAGGCCCCGTCTGTAATTAAAGAAGAAAAGGTTTCCAACTATTATTCCATTACCAATAAGCTGACTTGTATTCAGATAGAGCCACACGCACACACATGTATGCCTCTATGTATATATATGTGCACGCACACAAACATCCGAGACACAATCTTAATTATAATATTTTTAACGACTTAACAGCTTTTCGTAGTTTGTTCAAACTTTATTTAATCCAATAGCTCTTCTTCTCCACTTCAGTCTCTATTCTCCTAATCATTGATTTTTTTTTTTTTTAATTACATTGAAAACGTCTTCTTTCTACGTAATGTCATATAAAATGCTGTTGAACAAATTTTAGACAGATCGCTCTACGTAGATGATGTAAGAGAAAGAGAGAAACAGAGAAAGAAAGAGAGAGATGTGTGCGTTAATAAATAACACAATTTAAAGTGTAACGATTAAGTGAAAAACTGGAATTTAAATACGATTAATATATGCAGTAGAAACGACTAATATTGGCAACACAACAACAAACAGTAACAAAATAACATAAAACTTGTAATAACAATAACAACGCTGCCAGAGGGTCTTGGTTAACTACTAACTCAACACTTTGATGTTTCACCGACCGACAACGATTACGGTAGCAGCTAAAGCTCGCTCACCTTTAACTGTGTTGCTCGTCAGCTTGGTTGCCTAGCCAAGAGCTACGTTCTAAGTTTAATTCATCAAATTCAACGAACACCGTCAAACACCACCGTGTCTACCGCTTATGACTTGCGTCTGTGTGTTCATCTTGCTTATTTAAATGATTTATAATATGAATGAATATTTGCGCGTACAAACAACATTCATATTTCGCACTGGCCGCGTACTACTACCACTACTGTACTGTACTGTATTCCAAGCCAAGTAGGATAAAGCAATTTTGGTCGAAGTTCAACTTTCTTCTTCACTAGTTATAGTTTGTTCTACACTCAATTACTACAGCACTTAATGCTATGTAAAGGAAAATTTACAAGCGAAAGCTCGTACATACAAACATGAGTGATTTTAAAAAATACAAATTTTGACAACTTGCTTTACACAGTTGTTACACAAAATAAACAGCCGTGTTCTAGGAAGAAAGAAATTTTGGACATTTTTCCAAACCAGCTAAGAGCTAAGCTCTCCATTAAAACACCTTACGCCGGCAACTACGACTGCCATGTCCACCAAATGTTCTATCCTTATGCCTTGCTCTAGGGATAAGCGATAGCGGTAGTCACCAAGGCACACGATTTTTTCGATTTGACTTTGATTTTTCTTTTCCACTTCATCTTTTCCTCATTGCAATGAGTGATTCATTTTTCAAATCTGGTGACTGCCAAAACCGACTTTATATCATTTGGTCCTATTGTTTCTTACAATATTAAGAAGAGTTTTTATAGTTTATACATACTCGCTGCGTGACAGCCATAAATAAGCCGGTGATTATAACATTCCGACTAATTCTTAGTTGCATATCCACCATAGTTGCTTATAAATACAAATGAATATATGAATAAATTTCTTTGCGTTAACGTTCAAGATTCAAGTTCAAATTGAATATATATTTAAATATCGATGGCACCAGTCTTTTTATTTATATAATTTATTAGTTTGTATTCCTCACATTTAATTATTAATTTTTCTTTTTTTATGTTTCTAACGAACATAAATTTTAAAGTACTTATTAAAAAAAATTAAAATTGTATGGACACGTATGAATATGTGTATTAACATCTTTTCTCGACTTTCTATTCTCAATTGGTTTCTGTTGTCTTCTCACTGTTCTTTTGTTCGAATGCCCCTAAACTTCTGTTCCCGTCCCATTTCTATGGAGAAACGCAAGTCTTCTTTCCATGAAATGCATTCGGAAATTCGAGATTAAACTCTTATAAGGCATCGCATGTATTTATGGGCTAGAAAAATGTTGTTTCCGTTATCAAAGACGAAATACGATAAGAATACCAGGTTTTAAGCTGGAGATCAATGAAAGGCGCTGAACAACAAGTCATGTAATAGAAATAACTTTCCACTTCTCCACTTCCAGGAATCTCTGCCAGTCGATTTGGAAAAATCTGGAGTGATGTTTTCTGATATTTGAAAATAATATCAATCACAATTGCGAAATTTATATGCCAGAGCAATCATCTTTTTAAAATCGCAATCACTGAATTGGAATTGAAGGCGCATTTTTGATAGCAATTTTCGGAAACCCCATTTTTTTTTGTATTCTACCTTTCATAAAATCTTAGAACTCTAGTAATTAGATAACAAGGAAGAGATGGGGTTGACTAAAAGTTGAAAACTCAAGCAAAGCAGAAGAAAAATCCACTAATACTTAATACATGACAAAGTCAGTTGACCCACAACTTGTAAGTTATTCCTACAAAGTCGCAAATATTGAAAAGTTGTTCAATAAGTTAGCAGCAGCCGAGAGAAGTAACACTTGCGGACGACATTTACAATAGAAACGAGTTAACCTCTAAATGATAGCCAGGAGATGTTTTCTGTGTAAAGTAGGGAAGCCCTATAGTATTTGAATCGAAAATTACAGCAATTAAAGTTTTCGAAAAATAATATAAAAAGAATGTTTTTTGTCGCTTGAGCCATGTAATTACCGCAGCGAAAAGCAAAATAGGGGAAATGGTTAATTGAAGACAGGAAACCAAAATCATGAGAAGCACTTAAGAAAACATATACCCGTCTTGAGAAATTGGCAAACGATTTTCACATATTTGATGCTCACAATGCACACAGACATTACGAGCGATGCGCACCCAGTAGTCAAACATAAGCAAAAAACATGTAAAAACATAATGGTCGGGCAATGCCGACTACTTAATACCTGCTACCTCTTTGCCAGTTACAATTCTTTATTTATTTCCGCGATAGGGCACAGCACCTCTTTTACAAGTAAGAACATATTTTCCAATAAAGCCCTATGTGCTCCAAATTTAATACAATCAATTCTTATATCAGATTACTATTAGGCGCTTGTTTTCGTCATATAATATTAAAGAATGGACTCTGTGTCCTGAGAACGCTTGCTTTCGCAGGAATATTTTTAGACGAACAGAATGAGAGAATCGGCCAATGAAATACGTTGACAAATGTTAGGAGGGCAGACGGACAGACAATCCGAGAGACCAACGTGGTTAAAAATGTACGCAGAAAATGATTCCGCGTCGATCGTGATAATAGTGTCGATCTATCTCAGGTCACTCTGAGCGTTGCAAACATTCGCACAAACTTAATGTACCTTATAGCACGAATGTTGCAGGGTATAAAAACGCACGACACGGCGAACATCCGTAAAACAATTTTTATTAAAGATGACAATTAGTACTCGCGTATGCTTAGGAGGTTTGCGTTGTGAATAATTGATGTTTTTTTATAAATCAAGACACGTACATACCGCATAATTAAATCATAAGCTCATTAGATTGCAATGACAAATCGACATGACATTCAGTAAGGCAGAGCTTCTCTGACCACTCTGAAAACTCGTTCTAAGCACAGAGACGATTTGCTGGCCTCCCACAACTACACGAACAAATTTGTTCAGCGCAACATATAGATCAAATAAGAACTAAGCAGTTCTGTTAGCAAAACGGCTTTTCCAAACATTTTGTGTTCCACGCAATGATGATTAAGTGAATAATTATATAGATCTTGGGCGCACACTGTCTATGTGAATGTATACAAACAAATAAGTCGTTGCTGCTTCATCAGCTATACCTAACGTCAAGAAACATACATAATCGACACTATCGTCATTATCATCATCCCCAAGCATTGGTGTGGTATGTTTCAAAAAACATTGCAATCGATGTTAATATCGATATGTGCGCACATACATCACAAATGTGCGCATATATATGTGCACTTAAACCATTTGGATTCTTTGTGCTTTTAACTGGCGATCCTTTGTTATTAGGGAATAAGTCAGTTGGTCAGATATATATAAAGTTGGTAGTCAGTCATTTTACTTTAACATACACGCGCGGACACATACACGCATCCATCTACAAATACCGCGAGAGTTGCCTTTTATATGCAATAGAGATATAAACGTTAAATTGGTAACTCATTCTTAATTTCTTTGCGGTACCTTTGAACATACTTCCAATTAGCTTATAGCCGACACCTAAGGCTTGAGTGTTTGGCATAACTTTGATGCTACTCACGCGCATACATACGTACGTATAAAGCATCATACCTTGCCACACAATAAATGTGTTTCATATTTTGCACTCTACTCGCACATCTTTTAACTTTCTTCATTTTACTCTTTTGCAACCGCAATAACCGGCTTGATCGATGCACTGCACCGTCATTATGTATACTCTCGATTTCTCTCTCCCGATCTTTCTTATCTCTCTCATTCATTCTCTTCTCTCTCGAACATTTGTATAACAAAACACGCAAACTCTACTTCCACTACTACGGGACCACTACTAACATATATTTAAAGCTAACATATACTAAAGCTTATGAGCCATGAGTGATCATTCATGTAACAACTCATTTGGTTTGTGTTTTGATGTTGCCAGCAAAAAGTAGGAAAATTAACAATACCCATTGATTCTGTACGTATGATATATGTTACTAATGGTATATATATATATATATATATACATATACATAATGATATGTGTACATGTATATATGCATATTAGCAAAACTCACATAGTTTTGCTGATCACCCTTGGACCACACCGAGCTTAGCATACGCACGAACAAACGGACGTACATGGACACAAGTTAATGATCATGATTATGTGATTTCGAACACTACGTATTGCAAGGTCATCTAAGAATAACTCATATATTAATTTTAGCTCTGTGCTCTTAAATGATCATTAATTGTGAAATAAAAGTACAATAAGAAATTTTGTCCTTTTCTTTTTAACGCTCTCTTTTACAATTTTCATCCAGTCCAGGGTTTATTCCAAAGCTGGTCGCTTACTAATCTTCTAGCTCTAAATTCAGTGATCAACTGATTTTGAATGCTAATTCAAAACTATACCCACTTGACAGAGTCCCTGAAGCTGCCTTCTCGCTGTTGTAAATATATATGTAGCCATCCTTCGACGGTGAATATAAGAAATTGGGAGGACATTATCTTTCGAAGGAATGCCATTGAAAGCTCTATTTACATGCTTCATAGCGTCTAAATGCCTTCTTGGGAATTTCCAAGTATTTTGTATTTAATTTTCTTCTGTTTTCGACGAGAATCTAAAAAGAGTTTTTTATCCTTTTTGCGTGACTACTTTTCAATATTTCTCAGACGCTTTCGCATATAAACGAATAGAACCGCTTTTGCAATTGCACTAATCCTAATATCACCGGCTTTAGAGTGATCTCCAACGTGACCTTCACTTTACCAATATTCATGAGGGATTACATTTTTTTGGATTATGTTTGGGAGCAGATGGTAGGCAGGAGAGAAAAGATTTGCGTGCCTTCACAAAAACAAAGCTAACTTAACTTATTGCAAAACTATCGAATTGTTCTGAAAAGTTTCGTTTGTTCTCTTTCGAGATGCGAATACAAATGATATGCCATTGGCAACGGTACCAAGTCGCGCCAAATTGGATCGCAGTTTAGACTCCATAACTAATGTAAACAAAATAGTTTCGCCAAGGAAGAATAATTGCAATGCTGGCATCACTCATACTATTCATGATCAAAGGTAAAGAATCTTTAAAGAACCCTTTGAGAGACCGAAGCGGAATAGCTATAGAGGAAGCAAAATTATCGATAAATGCGAGAAATATGTTGTAGAAAGGAATAATTCTTGGCCTTTGAAAATTTCAAAAAGATGCCGCTTTCAACATATACATACATACATATCTATAGATTATAACAAAATCATATATAAATTTAACAAAATCGTATAATTTGTTGAATGAGTTTTGTATTAATCATCATCGGCACGTCAAATCAAAAGAAAGTACTATGCGATGATCATCGCATTGTAATGAGCGTGATTCCTCCCAATTTTTAATAAGCGCACATACGGCAGTAGATAAGTTAAACATACATAATTCTCTTGTAATCTCTCAGGTGATATGAGATAAGCCGTCTCTTTTGTCTCTTTTTATGTTTTAGTCTCTTTAAGTAAAAGATTGCAAAGTTAATTACCGCGAACCGGGGTTGCCAGGAGCCACAGACATAAAAGAAAAAGTATTATCAGTCGACGAAAAGGTGAAGTCTTCATATCAGGAATATGCAGCGTTACTGACGCTGATTGGTTTATGTATAAAGAAATGAATGACGCGATGATAATTTCGCACATTTTAACGCTTCACTAGCGTCATTGGTAAACTTCAGTGGAATTAGTAGTGGTGGGCCAAGCAAGTCTCCTTCGCGGTTCCTGGTATATACCTACACAAGAAAATATATTATCACACTGTCGTACGAACCATACCTATGTTTGTCGTCAACCTAAATTATTTTGACAAAATTGTCAAAAGCCATAAGCGAATAAAGCGCATATGTATGAATGAATCGTTTCTAGTTTTACCTATGAATCACTTATATAGAAATACTGTTTGAAATATCCGTCTGGGTGGCCGAGTAGGCAAGAGTCTCGACTAGCAATTCAATGGTCGTGGGTTGAAATCTCAAGTGCAGTAGAGTTTTTAATAATAATAATAATAATAATAATATTAATAAAAAAAAAAATAAAAAAAAGCCGAAAGCCTTAGATGCTAGCGCTTTAAGACTTTAGTCTTAGAATTGCTTCTCTGGTTAAATTTATGTAATAATAATAATAATTGTTTGAAATATTCGTCGAGCAGGCAAAGGACCTCGACTAACAATTCAAAAGTCGTGTGTTGAAATCTCGAACGTGCGGTAGAGTTTTCAACAAAGGTCGTGTGTTGAAATCTCGAACGTACGGTAGAGTTTTCAATAAAGCCGATAGCCTTTATATACACGCGCTTTAAGACTTTAGTCTTAGAATTTATTTTGGTACTATTTTGAAATATATATTACGTACAACGTATACGTATATCGAGAAAATGAATGGAACACACAAATATCGTGGTAATATACATAAAATATAAATAAATAGATAAATGAATAAAAAAATATATATACACCCGGAGTGGGGTTTTAAAAAAAATTCGGTCGAAGCCGATTGGTTTCGTCAATTAATAAAAACGAGTAATTTCTTTAATGTCATAAACGTAATCAATTTGGGTTTACTTACTCAAATCACATTTATAAGGCGGAACCAAAGCAAACAAAACTGAATAATGATTCCTTGGCAACATTATTTTCTTATGTTAATAATACAGGAGACTGCATGCGTTTACTCCTCTCCTTGGTGTTTTTCTTCTTTTTTCTCTCTTTCCTTTTCTGCTTTGATTTTTTGCCGCTGTCTTCTCATAATGATGCTAATCGTTAAGTGTTGGCTGGTGGCTTTTCAGTATCTTAATTGCTGAAGGAAATGGCATTGCTGCGCATAAAATGATGTTTGCAATGAGTTTCAACTTTTTTCTTCAATCGTTTTTTTTTCTTTTCTCAGCTTAAACTTTTTTCAGCGATGAACACACACGATGTTGTGGTTAATTTCTTTATACTTAGTATTAAGGTAAATACATTTACTCATTTTCTTTTACTCACAAGTAAGGTAACAAAAAGTATGGAAGCCATACCCTCTTTGGAGCGATGCTTGGATACTTAATAACTCAGATTTTTGTTCACTAGAAATGACAAAAAGGCGATTCGAACTTAAGGAAAGATTATTTAGAAAGTTCTACTCGATCTGATTCCTTATCTAAATGGAACGGAATATACAAAACAAAAAAACAAAAAATTCACAACCTCTTCATCCCTGGCCAATATGTAAGCATCTCCGCTTCGGAGCTAAATATGGCAAAACGCAAAAACGTTTTAGGTAGAAGCCAACAGTTTTCTAAAGACCTCAATTTTAAAAAATCATAATCACAGTTATTTCTACAGATGTAATTTAAAAAAGGCCGCATAACATTTGTACGACACAAACGACATGCCTTACCTTATACCACATCTGAAACGACATTACACGTCTTGCTACTGAATATTTATGTTTCTTACTTGTTTGTAAGCATATCTAAAATGATTACTGATTGTCAGTTACTTCCATTAAAAAAAAAATCTTCAAATTTGCATAAAATATCATATAAGGAAAAAAACCTCAAAGAATGGCCAACGGCTGCAAATATAGCAGCTACTGGTTTGGTTACTGATAATCTTCCCTGATTTATCATAGTACTCATCATCATTTGTATATCAATCGTACGATTTAAACATGCTTTGAGGGCTTTAAAGACTTCTGTAAGAGAACGCTTTAAAAAATTGCTGCCAAGTAGGTTTTTCAGTTCATTGATATAATTTTTTTATATTCCAAAAATTATCGATAAGTTAATTGAGAAGTTATTGTTTTTATTATTGATTTACCCAGAGACTAAATGCGAAGACTGAAGCCCTAAAGCGCTAGCATCTAAGGCTATCCACTTTATTGAAAACTCTACCGCAGAAATTAAAAAATTTGAAAGATATAGACAAAAATAATTCCTTCCCTCCGAGGCCTTAGCGAGGCCATGACAGTATGTTGCAATGGACGGAATTGAATGAGAAAGGCAGCTTTGTTGTTGTATAAAGTTAAGAGGTCCTGTCAGACTAGGCGTATAGTCAAAAGTAAGATAAATTAATGCGCATCAAATATGTGATGTGGTTTGTGGCTTCCTCCGTTGTTATCAAAGATGTCACGGTACCGACATGTTCTCAAAGCTTGATTTTCCAAATTTCATTTTGCAAAAAAAACATGGACTGAAATAAACTAAAAAAAAATTCCATGTCTGCTCGTCTATATATATATGAATGTTTTGATGCAAGTCTAAGGATAATAACGATATTGATTGACATCAGCTAGCATACCGTCAACATGTCATAAAAGCAAAAGACAAGTTTCACAAATTGCTACCTTCCAAGCAAACGGTATCATAAACAAATCTGTCCAATGCTATTAAATATATGTCTTTCTAAACGTGTACATATAAAATAATGGGACAAATATGCATGCATGAGAGATGAGGAACCATCGCATAATTGTGTTAAATCTTGATGTTATTTAATCTTTTTTGTTCTTAAAGAATATCATAGAGGAAGAGAAAGAAAAAGGTGAAAAAATCAGCAAAAAAAATGTCATTTGCCACCTTAACGGCATGTCAAGCAACGATCATTAAGTAAATGCATAATGCAACCAAATCATAAAAACACAAGAATAACATTTTTGCATACAATATGAGCCACACTGAGGTAACACAGAGCATCGAATCGACCACAGACCGCACTCGCACTCTAATAAATGACTTGACGAGCATGACTTACACAGATCTACAAAAAGCGATAGCATACGTGTGCTTAAACAAGTACGGACATACATGAAGGTTTTCTTACGTCTTAGGTTTGCGCATGTGTGGTTTTAGTTTGCATGTTGCTGGCGGCGATGTTGTTTTTTTTTTTTTTTTCTTTTTGTTTAAATTGCGTGTGATCTTGTTTACCGCCAAAGTAGAAGAAATGATATGAACAAAAGCAGTTAAGAAAAAAGCAGGAAAAACAAAAACAAAAAAAATATATTTAACTAGGATCGTAAGGAGATTACTTTAAATTAGTCTGGTAAAAACTAAAGCTATCTGACTCTAATACTCTAATACTAAAAGAGAAAGCAAAAGATAGCGATACGCTACAGGCAGGAAAAGAGGAAAGCATTGAAATGCGCCTAGATCACCGCAATAAATGGTAACCGTCATGCGAGCAAGGGCAACAATAACATGCACAAAAAAATTTTTATGTCTGCCGTTCACACGTTCATTTACATTTTACAGGTGCGTGCTAGGCATGTAATCGGTTATCATAATGTTAATATTTAGTTTATAACATTTAGCACTATATTAATGTGTGTGTGTGGAAAGAGAAAACAGAAATAACATCTGCAGACATTTTGCGATCGGTGCGATCAATGCGATCAATGCGAACAGCGCCGATATATAATGATCACCTGATTCCGAACTTACGTTCAGCACTAACAGATTCATAATTACAATCGTCAATATGACAGAAACACACATTCGTCACACTATAAAGCAGCTGAAGGACGCTGACGTGGATAGCTGTTAAGAATACATTAAGAATAAGAACAATTTTAACCATTTGCTGGACATCACTTGTAAACAGTAAAAGTGTTAATTATACAAACGAACACGACATGATCGATGGATGAGAAGATAGCAGAGACTCTGAGATAAGATCAAGAATATCGATACAGTCGAGGTTTCTTGTAAGGACCGTTATAATCTCAACAGTTAATATAAATTCATAAATTCATTTTGTGCTGATTTGTCCCTTGCGCAACGGAAATAAGCGACGACCTTTATTGGACAAAACGAAACAAACCCTTGAGGGGCGTGACCAATTGCTATTGCACAGACATACAGATATATAAATAGCTTTATTACAAAATAATGAAGTGCCAATCTATAAATGGCTTTCTTGCTCGAAATTGTCATCAAATCAACCCTGGATTTCGAAACTCGTTCAGCCAGCTGCACGCTTTTCTATTTTGCTTAGTACATTACTTTTCGCTATTTATGACAATTTAATAAAATGCAATGCAACAACCCCGAAAAAGAGACGTCAACGATAAATCATAAGCATAAAGCTGTCAAATACTCATCGCGCTCCCAAGAAGAAACAGCCGACATAGGAGAGAGAAAGAAACACAGCGAATATTTGGAAACAAAACATGTTTTTTCTCATTCATTATTCATTGTATGAATCCGCAAAAATCATTTAGCATGACTGATTGAAACAAGAATATGTTGAAATATGTCTGAGGTGAAGTTAATTATGATTGACAATTGAATACGGGATCAATGTATTGTTATTACAGTTTGAAAAGAATATGCATAATTATTGAAGATTGATTAAGATTCGCTTTGTAACGAGTCTTAACACACACCGACTACATTAAATCATATTTTCTTAACTGCACTTTAAAATATATCCTATAAATACGGGGCCATTCGAACTGACATTTGCTACAGTTAGAAAGTTATTAGTAAACAAATTGCTCTTTCCTTTCAAGTGCAAATTTTTCATTTGCTCTAAGAGCACTACTAGAACGATCACGCCCATTTTCAAATTCACCACTTTGGATTCAAGTAAATTAATTCAACAACAAGAGTAGGAATCCTATGTGGATGTTCTTGGTGGCATGGCAAGCATCGCAAGAAAATTTATATTCAACTCAAAATCCTTCATAGCCTATTTATTAGCTGACAATAAGTTTACATAAATTGTGTTAGAAATGATATTAGGAGCTATCACTTTGGCGTATAGCTCGGTCACCATTTGTCGGCCAAGTTTTTATGGCAGAGTTCAAAAATATGAACCGTTCTCACGCCGGTCCATATGTTTGCTAAGAAATATCAACATATTCACTACATAAGGTACACAACGACAAAGGTGGTCGTAAAGAAAAAAATTCCTCGAGCGACTGATTTTCAAATCTGGTGAGCTACTCGACAAAAGTTACTATTTGGATTAAAATAATTGTAAAATCTCGAGTTAAATTAAAATTCTAAATTCGCCAAAAAACGTGTGTTTTCCTTTGTAGGCATCTTGCTTAGTAATCATGCTTAAACTTAAATTGTACCGCTTCAAAAAGTTAACAAAATGGTTATAGAAATTTACAAAACTAATTATGTAGACACACAAAAAAAAGAAGGCACAAACAAGAATAGATAGATATCCTATGTCATGTATTTATTTTTTTTTTGTTACTTCTTCGCTTGGGAAGGTGTGCGTAATTAGAGTAAGATACATAAAGTAGGAAATGATAAATATGGAATGAGTCAAGTGAGTCCATTCCACATATTTAATAAACGTTAAAAGTTATCAGAAGAGCCTGATTTCATCAAAATGTCAAAGGTTGATCGCCACCAAACGCGCCATTAAACGCCGCCTCGCCTTCTCCTATGTGTATAAAGCATATTAATAGATATAGAAGCAAAATGATCAGCCGATCAGCCGATCATTTTGCTTAAAAAAGACGTTATGACAAATAAATTTTACTTTTATATCGATATCTATATCAACCTTTGATCTTCCTCATAACAACAACAAAAAAAAAAAAATTAAATCATTTTACCCTTCATTTTAATGCCTAAAATAAAGACCAAGATATACTTTCGATCATCAGTCAATCAATTCAGTCTTGCTTGCGTCATATGTCACTCTTTGGTGTTTATTAATATTTATCTGTTTTCCTTTATATCTTTTCAAAGGAGCGACTATTCAGATTCGAAGGAACGTGAACTTCGTTTTTTTTTTTTTGTTGACTTGCAAAAAATTATGTAGCGTGCATCAGATACAAAATTTCTATGGTCTAAAATTGTAATTTTTGTTCATTGTCTACAAACTGATACAAAATGTCGTTATTAATAAGAAAATGAAAAAATGGTAGCAAGCGTACATAAGAAAAATAAATATAATTATTGCACATAACTTACATAAAATTGTCATTATATATAATGATATGGTATACGGTAACTAATTTGCGCTTTATTCTTTGCCAAACCAATTATGTTGTCATATAAACAGCAGGGCATTTAAAATGCAAATTAAGACAACTGTAGTGCATTTGACAAATAATTACATAGGAAGAGAAGCAGAGGCAATTAGATCCTTTTAAAAAAACAAACAGATGAACAAAGACTAGCTTAAAATCGTACGAACAAGCACCAGACATTTCCTGCCATTGTTATCGAGCTGTCTTGATTAAGTTTGTGAAAAAGGAACAATCTTTTTTTTTTTTTTTTCGAACTAACACAAGAAATCAACTAACGAACATGTATCTATACATAGGAAAACTCTTAATCGATATATATATATATTGTATATAAAGGCAAACGCATATATATTTATTTATATGTGCATGCAATTGCTTGGATATATCCCCATGTATGTCCAAATCTACGTCATTACATAATTTTATTTAATGTTGTAACAAGCGATAGAACACTCCGAGTGCCATAGGTATATATATGTCATGTTAGACAGTAAATTAAGTCGACATTTGCATGCTATGCATAAATTTCGACAAGTCTAAATGATACCTACTAAGGGATAAAAAGAAACCGACACAATTGTAAAAGAATATTGTAAAAATATTCGCCACGACGATGCCAGAAGTGCAAGGAATGGGTATAACAACGGTAAAAAAAAAAAAAAAAAAAAAAAAAAACTATTTGTGTACGCTTGGCTTTAAAAGATTATTTAAACAAATGTGATTTACTGCAATCAATTTAGGAGCACAACTGCATTCTTAGCACGCTAGATTTAGTCAGACATACTCAAAGACGCACACAATGGTCGCTTGTGGGAGAGAAACAAGTACGGCATGCAACGACGGACGACGAAGTTTGCAGATGTAACAACACCTATGAAATTAAACAGTTTTGCAAATTGCTGCAGTCAGCAAATACATCAAGACACAAATAGCCGCCAAAGCAACGACACAACTAGCACAACTAGACGTTGTTACCCAGTGACAATCGAACCAACGCCAACAATATAAATGACTAGCGCATATCAATGACAGAGATAACCTATGTACTCTTCGCTCGTAGTTAGAGCGAGATAAAACAAATAACAAGTTGATGAACGTGGACGTGAACGTGGACGTGGACGTGGAAATGGAAGAAACAGGGAAGTTACGGCAAAGCAAAATTATAGAAGCATGCAAGCGACGGCGGCACAATTACAACAATTAACGCATGCAACCAAGTAGAAAGTACAAAATGTAAACACCACCTCGCTCCTATCAAGGGTATCCATTAAATATTTGCAGTGCATGTATGTGTTGCATATATACGTGGATTTGGCCGATTGTGTGCATGCTCGTTTATAAGAGCAAGCTCATCTTTTAAACGTAGAAAATAGTAAAAGAGAGAGCACTCCATAGAGGTAAAGAAGGAGAACATGTCAACGTCAAATGGAAACAAATTAATGACACTTTGCTGACAGTCCTAACACACAATCCTTATTTGCAGATAGTTTTGCTTGATTTGTGATTGTTTTGCTTACTCCCTCTTTGACAAAAAGAGGAAGAGATTCATTTTTGTGAAAAGAAGAAAGACTTGTGATTGGCTGTTGGCACTAGTGTACTCACTCTATCCAGACGGTTTCAATGTTCAAAGTAAATAATCCGGTTTTCTCTACGTCTGCATGGTCTGCTTGCTTTGAAAGAAAAATAAAAACAAAAATAAAAATCCAATAAGATATACAATTTTTTTATGACTCTATGACGTCATCAATAGTGGTGAACGATATACACAAACGCATTCACTCGCACCGTAAAACCAGTTTTTTTATATACCCACACACATGCCTGTAAAGTGGCCGGACCAACATACAACTCGCTGTTTTCTTAAATGTTCGACTACAGTTGTTCTCTCGCGAGTAGTACGGGCGCCACGAGCCATATATTTGCGTTTTGTTTGTGTTATGAATACATTTTGCCGACGCAATACCTTACTTTAGATAAAAACATATTGTTGCTGTTGCAATTCGTTTACAAATATTGTTAACCGGTTAAAATAGGCCATTGAAGAGACTCGCCATATTGCGATAAGTGAAGCGATAATTTAAAAAGTATTAACATATTTTTATTTATACATATGCATGCAAATGTCCCTTTGCACAAACATGAGTGATAATAGACGCGTTACGAAAAAAGAATGTGAACTAAACTTAAGCTAAAACGCAAATTATTATAATGCAAGCAAAAGCAAATCTAATGAATTCAACGCACTTGTGTTAACCGGTATTTGTTCGTTTACTCATCGGCGAAAATCATGATGCGTCCTAACAGTCCAGCTATGTCGGAGATTTCCGTGGGATCGCCTAGCCCGCCACCCGTTCCTTTGCCCAGTTTGCACGCTCTACATATGAAAAGACTGCGTCCGAGTGGCAGCGCGGTAATGAATTCGCCAACTTCCGCTCATGGAAATTTTCCAGCACGTAGGAAGTCAACTATTGAGCGAGTAAAGAGTTTTTCTATAGCTGATATTCTTGGCAAAAAAGAAGAACGTCCAGAAACTTCGTCTTCTAAATCGATTTCTAGATCCTTATCACCCGCGTTGGTATCGCGATCAGATATTCCACAAGCAACATTCTTACCTGTCCAACTGATAGCGGAACGTCTGCAACCGCCGTCAGGATCGTCACCTTTAGCAATGCTGGATCTGCCAGGTGCGCATAAAGTGGTGCCAACACCTTGGGACCATACGGTTTTGCCAAACCATCCGAATGCCCACTCTTTAACTTTACATCCGTTCCTTTCTCCGGCATTGTTACACTACGAACAGCGATTAGCTTGGGATTATCAAAGGCAATTACAGGAGCACTTTCAAGCGCAGGCTCAACTCTTACGACAAATGAGCATGGATCCCAATATTATACCGTCTGAAGATGGCTCGGAAAGATCGCGTTCCAGTTCACCTGGCAGTCATTGCTGTTCGCCAGAGGTTAACGTTGCTGGTGATGAAAACGATGAAGCGGACTATGCTAATAGCAAGGAGTCTTTTGATAAAAGTGAAAAGTGTGATAAAATTGTGAAGGATAGTGACGCGAAGAAAAGGAACAAGAATTCAAATACACCAAATGATACGCCCTTGGATGCGTTATTTCAACTTTCGACCAAAAATTTTGATGAAGATCAAGGTAAGGTATTATTCGTAAGCTTGCGAATGAGTGGAAATTTTGAATACTTGTTCCTAGAACGTGACATTTTTATTTGATTGTATGTTTGAAGTTTGGTTGATTCTCCGATAACGAAAACGAATACCATAATATACCGCCCTAACGATAATTCTTAACGAACGCTGCACCGGTAGATGTATCGAAATTTCCGAATTATATATTTTTCCGAAAATTGAAGTTAGTCAGGAAGAAGGCTTAGCCAAGAAAATTGTATACATTTTGGACGATTAGCGACAGCTACATGAAAATCACATCATTTTCTGTTGCAATGGGAGAATGGGTTTTAGTAAATATTTCGACTTGTTGAACCTATTCGATCAGTCTTCCATCTAATAGTTCTTACAAATATAAGGAAAACATCACTAAGGAATAATTTTTAACCTTCAAACAAACCAAACAATCGCGTTATCAGCGAAATAGAAGACTCCGCTGTATAGGTTACATAAGAATTACAAACAAGCCTTACGGCCATTAAAATGTATTGTAAACGACTACAGAAGCACATTAAAGGCAGATTTTCTTTCTGTGGCTTCCATAAATTTTATGTATACGCGAACAAGCAGAAACTTTGGGAGAAATTAGCAAAAAGCTTGCTTTAGCAAAGCCCTCAAAAGAGTTGAATGCTTTCACTTCGGCCGAAAATAATTATAAGAATAAGAAAATTTGCAAAATTAACGTTAATTTCGTAAATTGCGTGGCGCTAAAATACAGCCAAGCAAACCAACAAGAGCCGCCCTAAGTGCATTGTAAATAAGTCTCCAAGGTATCGGTAAACGGAAAATGTAAAACAAGCAAAATGCAACGACGGACATTGCCAAGCCAGCATCGCAATAAAATGACCATAATAACGAAATTTCAATCCCAGTAGCAACCATCAAATTATGAATTGGAATCTACTTTATGTTGTGATTGCATTACGTTAATTTCGCATGCGCATAAGAAACAAGAAACCGCGACAAGACCAGAAGTTAAAAAAGGCAACTTCAGTTCGTTTCGGTAACTTTGTATTTCTTTCTTGATATATGCAATAAAATAATTTTCTGGTATGTGCTGCTCGGTCTGTCTGTCCTTGAATGATTATAAACCGATTTGCACACGTACGTGCTTTGCGCAAATCCAATTTGTCTGAAAGCAACGATATCTTTTTCCTTTCTTTCAAGTCTTTTTTTTCTTCTTTTTTGCTTTGCATTTACACCACCCAACCAAACAGTAGCCAACTAACTAACATTAACGATCATAATCAATATATCTATTCAGGTAAATCTTAACAAGCCACACTCTGACGAAAATGCCCCAGCAACTGCGCTGACCAGATAAACAGATATACTCATACATATACAACATAACACGGCCGACAACAAACCTCAAAGCACATTCAATCATATTTTTCGTTTCACATAATTTCCACGTTTACTGGCTAGCTAATGTTGTTGCTATTGTATTGTTGTGTTATTGTCTACAACCGTTACCGTTTTCTGTGATTAAATTCAATACACAAGCCTCATATAGTTGTGTGCATGTGCGCATGTTCATTACGTACTAAAGCGTTCATGTCGCAATTGTAAGATTGATTGTTCGTTGCGAGAGCTTGTGTACTGATTATGCTTGCACTGTGCTAATGATATGGAAATTTATTAAAATTCTCACCACGAACAACTGACCTCACTACTTCTGTTACGCTTTAACCAGAAACTCATCAGCAGCCAGAGCTATACGTTGTGTACGTGCCGTATGACAATGGCTGCTTAGTGATCAGCCCCTCAAAAGATGATCAATTATTGAATATATGCGATCAAGTAATGAACGCATAATATATGATACACGCAAAAATGAATGATATGAAAAAAGAAAAATTCATTTGCATCCATCCACAGAGAGATATCGTGCTTAAATTACTGGCAAAAGGTTAATTGGATACTGAAACAAGCTTTAATCAGTAAAATATCAGTTAAAGTTTCATGATTGCTACAAGTTCAGCAAAGCGATGACACTTGGCAAAGAGAAAACACAGCTGACGGATGGACAACAATTTCTACGGTTAAAACCGACTTGTAATTCCAATTTATCTCTATATGCTTGGCTACGTAGCTTATCACCGAACTAATTTTTCTTTCGTTACATGTTACAACCATAAGTAGAGAAATTATAATCAGCAAATTGTTTATGTTATAAGATTTGAAAATATCTGATCATCGTGATCATCGCGACAATGCATTGCGTAAGATACATAGAAATCGCATTCCTGGACCAGCTGATGCAACCGGCCCTACTAATCGCAGAGAAAAAGCTTTTGTGCCTGCGGAGGACAAGAACGATTGCAATAATGAAAATATTCGAAATTGAAAGAATTAAAGCTTTTGCACTCCAAAGTTACTTTGTGGAGAGATTTTGGAGAAATTCGAGTCTTTTATTAAAATTTTTCGCGATAAACGTAGAGCTTTGCAAAACCTCCTTAATAATGTATGGTAAGGACTTCACTTCCAAACCTATTTTACTAGTTGCAAGTATGTCCGTCCGCCCAAAACGACTACGTTTGAATGGACCCTTCAACGTTTAAATTTGCGGTTTTTTTTTCCTTTCAAAAAGGATTTTTGTGCCTGCAGGGGTGTTTGTAAACTTTAATTGTAAACGCTGACTAAGAACATAACTCGAGCGGGAACTTTTAATTTTCTCTTTGAGTTTTTGAAGCAGTGAGAGTCGACACAACGGAAAAAGATTAGACGGGTAAATGAAGGCAACTGTCGAAATGTATGCTTACATATATCTTAGAGGATTGAAAAATCTTGGTGTTCTAATTGGAATTGCTGTATGCTTTCATCTGCCATTCTGGTGTATATAACAGCAGTAATTTGATCGAAATAAAAATATTGCCTAAGATAGATTTTATTGAAATTTTTACCCAAAAATGGGTAGGGTGTGGATTGTTTAAGCCTTTGCTAAAATATCTTCGAACGCTATCTGATCGACAAAATAATTACAAAAATCAAATAACATCATGCAATAAGCATGTGAAGCAAGTTACACCTTGTGTTATGTTCATAAAATGGTAAATTATATATATATATATATGTGTTACATTCAACTCATATTTGAGAACTGACAGTAATATTCTCGAATTGAATCGATTTTATTTCCTAGTCCTCCATTCGCCCATCATCGCCTTTTGAACGGAATTTGCGAAATAATATACAATTGTTTAAAACTAGTTATCAGTACCGTAAGTAAATGTGCCGAAGAACAGTCTTCATGGGACTACTAACTTATCAACGACTAAGAGAAAACCCCTCTTTTTTATATTTACAGTGGTTTGGGGGTAAGAATACTTACTCCAAAGAGTATATCAGTTTCGTATTCTTATTTCTCAGTAGAAATTGCAATAGCTTTAGTTCTTATAGCATACAGTAATAACTTTCAGAAACCATATATAGCATGCATTCAATGTTCGACCGAAAATCGACTGAACCATACGCTGTCATATATTGCGTTTCTATTTACCGATGATATGATTTTCGATCAAAGAATTTTGGCCGCCAATATTCTAGTAAGAAGAAATTAAATATAAAAAGATCTTTAAAATTATTATACCATTAAACGTAATATGTATTGCGATTGATTAAAATTTAATACTTTGCTAAATTTCCATACAGAATCGCTCGAGTTGCTGCATAAATATTTGGTAAAATTATAAACATATGTCTATGTGTGCATGAATAATTCATGAAGAATACAATTAAAATTAACAATTTTATGGTTATTTAATTGTACTAAAATTTAATAATAAACGAAATAGTTTTGGATCGTAGACTTTGATCTCAATACTGCTGGTATATCATAACTCATAATTGCTTTCTAAAATTTTTAGTTTTTATTGTTCAAGTAAATTATTAACTACTTATATTGAATTCTAAAGAGAAATGACGCAACATATCGGAAAAATTAATATTAGATTTTATTAGGTATAAAATAACTTCTTGCCTTACGGCCTGAGTAAATTCGTCATGTCATGTAAAACTGTGCTATGGATTCTAGCTACAGTTAGAAAGAAATCACTTCACTCTCTCCTTAGTGTTAATGTTTGTTTGCGTGTAACAGACTTATATAACAAACACAATCCGGTTCAATGGCAGTTGAGATCATTGCAATTTGCCTAATGCCTTGCATTATTTTGAAGATTCTCATTAAATATTTAATATGTCGATGTGCTTGCTATTGCTCAATAACTCTTCTCGAGATATTTTCAAAATATCATTTCCAATCTTTCCAGACTTTCATACTTGGGTCAATCCATGTCAACGTACCAAACTTTGTTAAAATAAGTGAAAATATATGTGGACAGGGGTCAAGCTTGATGGACAGATGGACAAGCTTAAACTGATTTAGACAATGATTCCCAAACAATCTGTATAATAAGACGGGGTCTATTGTAAGTCCTTCTCGGTATAACGTACATTCGCACATATAAAAACCGAATCAATTTGGGAGTGACAACGTGAGATGCTCTGTCCCCTGCGTACTGTGTGCGAGCAAACTATTCTTTAATATATCTTAATATAATGAAATGTTGTCGCCCGAAGAAAGAGTGGGAACTTCTGGTTGCAATTAAATGCTTATACAAATTTCAATGCACTAACAACTAAAGCTTTTTTTATGAACATATGCTTTGTGCATAAAGATATGCGTTAAAGCCAATAAGCTCGTACATAAATAAGTCTCGTTGGGCTGCCTCATGAATTTTATTTAATAAAAACATGTAAGAAACATAAAAATTTCTTGTGTGCGATTTTGTTGTAGGCATAAATTTACACAATTTATACGAGTTGCGTTTTTTACTATTTTTCATTCATTTCATTCATTTAATTTATAGACAAGGAAAGCTATCTAAAAATTATTTTTAATTATTTTTACCCGTAGGCAAAAACGTATAAGAGTTAATTATTATACACATATTGTTGCCAAAAACCTGGCACGAAGAAAGCATAAACAGCCAAAGTCAAACGCACAAAGAAATCAAAAAGCCCAACCATGGTCCAAAGCGACAGGAAAAGTGGAAGTTCTTAGTTGTTGTTCTTCTATTACTTGAGAATTTGCTTTAACTGTTAGTAGCAGTTAGTCGTTAGCAGACGTTAGTCTAACGTCAAATGAAAGCAGTTAAGACACGACGGCCGTTGATGGTTGAGCCAGTAGTATCCACAATGCCAAATATTCAAATAATGAATTTTCCTTTGGTTCAGCTCTTAGTCAATACGCTAATTGAAAAGGCAAAAAGGCAAAAAGGCAAAAAGGCATTTTCATAATTCAAACCAAGTATGGAACTATGCAAATGGCCGACCTGATACGGCCTGAAAAAGAATATTTATTCTTTCCATAATATTTAACTCGTTTGCTAACAAAACTTTAAACCTAAATAAATATGAGAGAGAATTCAATTGTAATTAGCTTACTGCAATGGGCGGAGATCGGTCCTAGCAATTACTGGCTTGTTTATTTATTTATTTTTTCGCTTTAAACCCACAAAAGCAAGCTAAACTCACACAATGCAATTTGCCATCGTAAGGAAATCTGAACGATATTGTCCTAAACTATTAAAAAAAAAAAAAAAAAAAAAAAAAAAGCAACAACAACAATAACATTCAATAATAATTAGACACGCCATGTTTAATGTATTTCAGGTGATATGGCAAAGTAACTTTTTTACATACATACATGCATACATGCACACGCTCGTTGCCATATATGTGTATGTTCGTACACCGGTAGAGACAGACATGTAGGAGTTTAAATAGAACATGTTACAAATGCAACGACTAGATAACAAGAACAGAACATGAAATATAACGTGACGATAACTTTTAATTAAAATAAATTGTCACAACAGGAACCGCTGCATTTAATGCACTGCACATCTTCGTGTTCACTTATTAAAATATTAGTTAAACTTTAATGACTAATTTAGTTTTTAACATTTACAGTTGAAATTAAACGAATCATATCGACCGCGCCAGTTCAACCTGTTTACATTATTGATAGATCCAATGTTTCATTGCAATGTCTTCTGACATTTGCGTGGATAGCAAATTTCTTTATTCACCTCTTTAAGCCTTAGTTACAGGAAAGTTTGATTTTCATTTACAAATTTTCCTTCCCCTCACATGGTAATAGGTTGCAGCCAAACTCGAATCAAGACTGACCCGTCCTTTCACTTCTTCAAGTTAATTTCACGTTTGCGTATTCCAATTGTACATAGAGCTAAAACAGGACAGATTGGAAAACAGGATGCACCAAGTGCATCAGTGCCCGTAAATAGAAATAGAAAAACGGTGGAATCGACAAGCGAGAAAAGTTCACTGACAAACAAAAGGGATCTGCCACAATAATCAGATGAATTCAAATATAGGTAAACGGATGCATTCCTAATTACAATTTAATTACCTCATGAGAAAAAGAAAACTGCTACGGAAACAACAAAAACCTTTTCATGTTTTCTTCATGCAAACGGTGAAAATAAGTAATAAAATTGTGTCTAACGTACAAAACAAAACGTACGAGTTTTGTTATTGTTATTAGTTAAGCTTGTCAATCATTTAAACAGCTACTTATCTAAATAAAAATCTTCATTATTTGTACGTAATTATAATTACAAATATATGTGTGTGCATCTATACATACGCATATGCCTTGCCAATCACATATGCACCTACGTGGAGATGTGTAAGCATTCACCCACACACACACACACACACACACACACACACACACACATTCAAATGCACAATACATTTATCAGATCTAATTAGTTCAGCCAAATAATTTTATATATATTTACTATGCGAAGAACTTAGCAGCAGCATTTACTTACGTGTCTTACGTTTACTTACTACTGGTACGCTATTAAAGAACGCTATTTAAGAATTTTTAAATCTTTGTTAGCAACACGTGAAACGTAATAGACGTGGTATTCAGTGGTATTCAGTACACGAAAAAAAAATAAATAAATTAGTTTCCAGAACGAGCCACGGGTATGATTACGATCAAAGGAAACTTTTTTTTAATTGTTATGCAATTTCTTAACGTAATGCGATCAAATTGGAAAATGAGGTTTACAACGAAACTCAGTAGCATTCAATGGTTATTCATCGACTCCGGTATTAAAGACAATTTTCTTACTTCATTTTAAAGAATGCTCTGGGAATCGTCCATCACGATGTTTGTTTCTCTGCCTGCCACGAAGTGGCTCATAAAACTTAGTAATTTACAAGACTTTAAGGGAATTTCGGAGAAATATTTTCAATGAACCAATGGACTAAGACAACGTTCTCTCCTATTGAAATTCTGCAAAGCAGATACATTGAGTTTGTGTAATGTTTGCGTGGCAGTCACATAATTCTGTCGAATTAGTCCGTCTATTTTACAGCTAATCATTGCATTTAAGTATTAGTCACACTCCCAAAAACATGGTTTAATTCTTTTTTAGTTCCTTACAAGACTCATTTCAAAAATTCACTAAAGCTGGCGTGAGCTTGCTTCCAACCAGCGAAATCTGAAAATTGGATTTCTATATAGTTGTTCCACATGGTTGTCTATATAGCATTTTCCCCTCAACTTCTTGTGCTCTCCAAAAATTCTAAACAAGCGCATGCCACATAAATGCAACAGACATCTAACATTTGACTACCGTAATAATGTAATGCAGAAATTGTTGCGAAAGAAAAAGAAAAGTTAATGTCAACTTTGAAACCTCGTAAGAGCCGAACCATTTTTAGAATAAAGATGCAACGAGTTTCAACAAATTAATTACATGACGTGTGAGGCGATTCGTTCCTTTGAATCCTGCAGCACGGGAAAATCTCATGGAGAAAAGTTGACACTCTAAGACTTCGAAAGCCTCCGCAAAGTCCGCAAAGTATTCCGAATTAATTATTGTGCCAAAAAAAGCGAAAAAAATTTTTTCGTCCGGCAAAAAACAAATATTTTTGCCACAAAACTCAGCACATAAATATTTGCCTACGCAAATAATTTTTTTGTTCTGTTTATAAATAGGTCAGCCCATAAAGAACGCTCGAAGGCAATAATACTATCAGTGCGAGAGATGAGAATGTATTCAAACAATTCCAACTTGCGTTGCAAACTTCTATCAATCACACGCAATAGAAAACGCACTTAACTTGTAAAGAACATAATAAACGAAAGTAAATAAAAATAAAAGTTGGGCAAAAGAATTCTATTAAGGGCAGGGCCAATGACCCGAATTTGTCTAAATTGGCAAACCAGTCAATAACATAAACCGCCTTAAACATCAGTCGGCAGACATTTAAACGAAAAAAAAAAAAAAAAAAAATTGCGCATATATCTCTGACTAAATATATTGGAAAATACACGGGGGCCAAGCGTGAAGTCCTAGCAAGGCGCATATGACCCTTCTGCCGAGAGTTATTTGATGTATTCATTACAAAGCTAAGCGTTTAAGCGCCACAAACAACAGGGCACCTGTTCGACCCCACAAAATGCTTTAAAATAATTGCAAACAACAAATAGAAAAAAGCAGCAACAACAAATTACGCTATTGGTTTGTGCAATCATTTTCGCTTTTTCTGCATACTACTGCACTACAATAGCAATTAAATTTGTTACGGTATGGCTTTTAAGCTTCAACTTGAACAACTGCACTTTTGAAAAAGCTAAGCAGCCGACAAAAAGATTTAACTTAAATTTGTTTTAAATTAATGCGATATTTTTGCAAAATTTATCACCTCATGTAACTGCATTAACAACAACTTGCACACATGCATATAATCATAAGTTTACTTGGCCCGCAATGAGAACAGAACATAGCACGTCTTGCACCCGAAATCCGTTTTCTGGGCAAATAGAACAAATGAATGCGAAACACATACACAAACGTAAGGTAGTGGTGTTTCTTTTCATTTTTATTTTTATTTTTATTTTTATTTTTACTTTTATATTTATTTTCATTTTTGTTTTTTTTCTTTAATGCTTCATTTGATAAATGTCTTAAGCAGAGAAAATATGAATTAAAGCGGCATTTATATCGTTAGCAACGATGCTTAACAAACGAGAGATCAAACAGCAACATTGCTTGAGAGAAATCTCAACGAACAAGATTCAGTCAGTCAGTCAGTCAGTTAACTATCAGGCAACCCAGACAAGTCATTCACTCAGCTACAGTTAATGTCGTTAAAAACATCACCATTATAATCATTTGATGTTTAAGTATTTTTCTCTTTTTTTTTTCTTTTTTTTTTTGTTATTTTTGTACCCATCGCTAATTACCAGGAGTATGCAAGTGTTGTCATTAGGTTTGTAAATATCCGCACAAATATCCGACGATGTATATACGTTTTTAATAGATAGTAAGTTAAAGTTGCGATCGGTTAATGCAAATCCCCAAAATGCCTGATCACAAATTGAAAAATCCGTTCATGAAACTATATAAGCGAATATTCGCAATTAATTGAAAGTAACTGAGGAAAAAATGCTTGAGATTCAAAATGAATGCATTCATTACGTTCATTCGCTCTGATAGTTGAAACTAAACAAGGACGCATTCACTGCATATATCTAAAATAACGGTTATTCTCTACCTCGTAGCGAGTGCTCGGAATTCGTCTAAACACCAACAAAGTTTTCCCGTTTATTTATCAATTATTTTCCTTGGAAAAAAAACAAGAAGAAAAAGAAAATTATGCTCAGGCGATTGACGAGGCAAACTTTCGTAAACACAGACAATCTACTGGAAATAGTTAATAAAAAAAAAAAAAAATGATATAAAGAAAATTATTCACGGCTACGCTTTTAAAAAGGCCTTACACATGCCTTTATTATTAAGAGGCTGACACTGCCTTCCCCCGTTTAGTGAAGAGTTTTTTTCTGACAACGCATCAAGTTGTCGTGCAGAATTTTCCATTTCTACTATCGCAACATGACTGTAAGCGTTAATAATTAGTTTCAGTGCAGGTGAAAGCCTACGTATAGTTTTCCGGTTTTCCTTGTTATGCTAACTAATTCTAAAGATTCAATAGCGGACATCAAGGGAAAGTTAGTTGATATGATACATTCAGTTATTGTTATATGTACCGCGTTCTGATTGAAATCAACAGTGAAAATAAAAAATAAGTATTTTTGTAAATGTAAACCTTTGTCAAGGGTGTTTATTTTTTAAATTAAATAAAATTGCCAGTCAATTGTTTAAAATCACATATAAGTCATTGATCGATATACTGCTTGCAGCATCCAAAAGTATCCACGAGAGATCTTATGAAACAGCTTAAAAAGGGAGAAAAATATTTCGAAAAATGATTTAAGAGCTTAGTGTCCAAGTTTCCTTAGTGTCGCTGAACCAAATGACACACCCTTTGTTAGTGTTCTAGTTAGTACTTTGCAATCTTTTTCCCTCTGTAGCAACCAACGCCACTTGAAAAGACTCGGAAATCCAGGATAACCATTCAATATCCAGACCATGCCCACGTTCTGTGAAAAGAAAAGCAAAGACTTACTTCGAAATGAGTTCAGCGCAGACTGTCGTTATCGGCTTTGACATATCGTAACATCATTACTCGACTCATAAATTTAGCATAAATCAAAATTTCGTCATCAAAAAGCCTTTTGATAACGCTGCTCCGAGCTTTAAGAAACGCTATGAAATTGTCTTTCTTAAATTTCAACGAATTCAGTCGAAGAGAGTCGAAGATACATTCAAGCAAAAGTACACATGAGTTTCCTTGATTACGAAATGAAATTGAAGTTGAATCAAAAAACTATTTCAAATTGAGAGTTTTCTTTGCGGCAAAGCATAAACGATTTAATTGATTTCTTAACCATGCTCTAGTGTAGATTTGTTCTGGCAGCGTTAAAATGAAAATTTTAGCCTAAGCTTATTGTCACAAGCAAAGGCCAGAGCAGACTACTTTTACTTAGAATCTTTCACTTCTTAAGAATATATTAAATCTATTTTCTATATGATGGCACTGGTGGCTATTAAAAGCCTATTATTCTACAAGCGAAACGAGGCATCAAGAACGTGTCCAAGCTTCGCTGATGAGTAGAAATACAAATGAATTTTATTAGGTGTCCTTTCGAAATATTTTCATTATATTGCGTCTATTCTGCATGCACACATACGCACATACATATATAATGTTTGGGAAAAATTCAAATAGAATTAAAAAAAAAAGAGGAAAATAGAAAGAAATAATTTCCTTAACGTATGTAAAAATTTAATTAAACAAAAGAAACAACAGTTAGTAACTATTATAGCGTATGTCAGCTGCTAAGCGACTATTCATTCAGTAATAGTCGTAAACGTATTTTACAACTGGTTTATATAAAGATTTAAGTAATATTTTAAGCAATAATTGACTCCATATACAATGAATGCTAACTGCTATAACTGGTAGCGATGACACTACAGCATACACCGAGTTGTATGTTTTTTTCAACGTAAGTATGTATTTAAATAGGTATGTATTTAGATACGTCTGCCAGACGAATTACAATCGATGAGCTTTTTAATTAATGTCATGACTGTCAATTGACTATAAATGTGATAATTTATTGTTAGCAATAAATATAAAGTCACATTACACGCGAGAAACGAAAAATAAATTAAATTTTGTTTTACTATATTTTGGCGTACCTTCCTTTGCTAACTGATAATGCTAAACCAATAGCTATTAATTTAATTGTTTAAACTAACAAAAAAATGTGTGACAAAATGTAATTAAATCCTCAGAGAAAAAGAGAAAAAACGTAAAAGCCCAAAACAGACCAAAACTATTGGAAAAAAATTAAGTAATACTAGAAGTCATTAATTTTGCTTTGGCAAAAAATGTAAAAAGAAGTCATGATTAACAAAATAACTTTGCTCGGAACGCTAGTGTAACGAATTCAATTTAATTTGTAGTTAATGTGTAAACAAATTCATTGGCTTGGAAAACAATCGAAAACAAAAGTCACGAAGAAGACAAATTTTTGCTCTAGAACCGTGTCCTATAACAAACACTTAAAACGCAACACAAAAATGTCGACTTGGAACGAATCTGTTCACACCTTACCCATCTTTATCGGAATTAGCCGGCTTTGATCCGGGTTTCGGGTATGAGTCGCTTCCGTCCACTAAAATATCCTTTCTGCGTGAATTTTTGAATCTCCGATACTGGAAAGATATCATCCACAATGGAAAAGGAAGTCGTACACGATTATTGCAGACGCATTGCACGATGGGTGGACAATAACCGCTTCGTTACACAACCATAATGAAAATTGCTGACCTTGAGAATTACAATCTTGTGATACGCATTATACGATAGGTCGTCTTATATGGATGAACTTTTTAAAATGGATTCGGGTTTGCAGTAAATGGTAATTAACAGAGACGCTGCGTTGTTAAATGAATTGGAAAACTTTTACCTATGAAACGGAAATTTCATAACTTACAGATGACATCCCTCGAAAGGTCTATCATTTTTGTGCTTTCGTCCTTATGTGAGCACACCACAGATTTCGGAACGAATACATAGTTTATTTTGGACATCTAATATAGCGCCGTATGATACGGAGTATTAAGGATGCAGGAGTCTTGATGTCTTGATATGCGTAACAAGCCGATCTTACAGACATTAATGAAGTTCCAGGTTAAGCATGTTGAAGAATTCCAGAAAGTCGAAATTTTATATCTACATCTCCGTCTGTTGGTATGTTATGTAGAGGGTCAGAGAGAAATGGCCGCGAACGATCCGCTCAACAATATAAACCAAAATAAAATTGTTTGAAGTAGTGCACATACCCACAATGCACTTGAAGGCGGGGCAGCTCTGTACAACTTTATTCGCTCCAAAACTGGAAAATTAAAGACCGGATTAGCCAAAGATGCAATACGGGAGCAAACGATTCGCTTCTAAATATGATTTTATTCTTGAAGGTTTTGTCACTCCACAATTAGTGATGCGAGGCAATGGATGTTCGTATAAGACGACTGCGCATCAGTGATGTAAAGCGTTGATAGCGTTGATTTCTCTCTTCTCTTCTCTAACTATGCTTGCGGGCAAAATATTTGTGCTCTGTTTTATTGCGCTATCATAAATCATATAAACATAAGGTAACGCAAGTTGTAAAGAAATTGGATCGGGTTCATCTTAGAGTCAAATTAGCGATATAAGATGAGATGGAATATTTAATATATATATGTATAAACGTATACAAATATAGGGGACATGTATATACAGCGGACTAACGAGTTAGGAAACTTTTCACTTGAAGTGTCCCGTGGCGATGAACAGAAAAAGCTTAGTTTGATTGAGATTTCAATTGTTGTCGGAACAGAACGATTGACGGACGTGCCTAAATTTCGGTTTAATAGCAAATTGGCGTAGAAAAAATGCTGTAACAGTAAAAGAAATTGTTTTCCTGTCTCGTCAAGTATGGCTTCCGATGGTTGTCTCATTGAATGATTCATTCGTAAACCGAGTTCTTATTGCGGTTTCTTTTGCTTTTGTACGAAGATAATTAAAATTTAAATCAGTTCATTTTCTCAAATAGTTGATTAAGCTTTCACCTGAAGCGGTTGTGAAGTAGACGAACGCGCTGAAAATGCCATAACAATAAAGCGAAGCAAGCAAATTGTAGTAATTTAGGTTGAGGCTTAGACAATAACAAAATCTTCAACTAATTAAACTCGGCGATGTGTAATCGCTTGCAATAAAACACAAATGAAAAACTTTAAAATATTTTCATATAAAAAAACTAATAAATTTCAATGTTGTCTGGTAGAGCTAGCAGTAAATTAAGTCAGCTCCGTCCCATTAGAGAAAGGGAGGAAGGACAACGACAAGACGGAGCACATGGATAACTAGTGAAGTCAAGAGGTTGGAATTGTGGCTGGTTGCTCGACCGCTCATTTATAATAGTTTTGCATCTCGACTAATAACATCAATTATGATCCACTAAATACTAAAATATTGAAAAGCGAGCATTGTTCGTTCAAATGCGTGCATTATACAGAACATTTTCTTTGCACTTGTGGTGAAAAGAAGAACAAGAAAAATAATAATAAACTAATTCTAGCAACAACTGCGATCCAAGTAACAAATGTGAATGTGAATTGATGCCTGTAGAGACAGACGCCAACCTCAAGTACCAGAGCTACTCGATGTTCGTTTATTTACTTGCCGAAGCAGTTATCATTCACGTAATTTGTTGTAATCGTCTGCGGCCCGATAAGATATTATTAATTAAACAAAAACATAATTAATGTATTCATAATTAGAGAAATTGTAAGCCTTAAGTGTTTTCGTTTACCATTCGGGATGCCTACGACAACAGGATTCTTTAAAGATTATTTTCTTGTGTTTTCGTTAAACGATAACATTTGTTTTTAAAACAATGGACAATATTTTGATACAACCGAGCCGAATATTGCACTTGAACAAAGACGGAAGTTATCTTCCATTTGAATTCTTAACATATTTCCAAGTGTCTTAAGTCCTTCTCAAGACAAATACTTAAACGGCAGAAATCATATATTTTTGTATTCGCTTTGCTATTTACGAAAATAGTCGTTCTATACCTTTTTACTTTTTTTATTTATTTATTTATTTATTTATTTATTTTTTTTATGCTAACGATGTCTTTTCATCACTCCTTCATTATATATATGCAAAAATCGTAGCAATATTTATTCTTTTTCATATCTGCTATTATACTTTATGCTAAACAGACTCGTGTACATCTAAACTACGAACAATACGAGCTGTTTATGCTAACAATGGTTAACTAAATAAGAGTCTTAACCTCTTATTTTCTTTAGATCTCATTCTTCAGCAGTAAAATAGTTCTTTTTTCATTGCATCGTCTCAGTTGTATGCGGATTTTAACAAGATTCGCTTTGCCTAAATAAACCGTTTAAGCAAAATAGAAAACCCACACATTAAGTTCTCTATACATCTCTACATATCTGTAGAGATGTATCTAAATGCACAGGCGCATACATAAGTTTGTAGGCAATAACTGTTCGTAACTTACTTAAGTAGAGTTTACGATTTCTTTTCTCTTTAACCCTAAACGAAGGTTATGCCCTTCTGTGTCTTAGCGAATTCCTGACAAAAGGATCAACCACTGAAACTATATTCCTCAAGCTACCTCCTTATGTCCCTTGATGCAATTAGCAACACAGTAATATGTAATTAACTGCAAAAGTTTAGCTGTTAAATAAAATGGTTTTCAACTCTTACAACATACTGCTCTTAGGTGAGAAAAAGAGATTCGTTTGTAGGTGTTAGTCGAACTCGTAATAGGAAGACCACTGTTTCCACTGTTTCGCTGGAACAGTTTCCACTTTGACGTTGACTTTCCTGCCCTTGTTTGCTTGTTCGATCTAAAAAATATCGAGCCTTTAAGATAGCAAAATTCGCCCAATTATTTATTCAAATCGTTATTTGAATATATTTTCTCTGTTATATGAATGCTTCGCGTTGTCCGAGTGTAAGTTTGTAATGTTTTTAATTTTTAAAAAGAAATTAATTAAGACTTTTCGCTAGATTTTAATAATTAAGGAAATTGACGTATTAAGGAAGTTCCGAGATATGCATATATTTTATATATTCATTATAGGTATGTGTGCATATACGCAAACCGTATATGACTCAAATCAGGTGAATGATACAGAATAATAAGAGTGAGTATGTAAAAAAGACAACAGATAGAAGGGCAGCGGAGCGGAGAGAAGGACGTCAACTACAACAGCAACCCTAGAGTGTACGCAATTTAATTGAATTTATGGCCAGCAGCCTAACAAGATGGTCTAAGCGTGAGCCTTACAAGCCATAAGTCATGTATTTTAATTCATAATCGTATGCCGCCTCGTTATAAAAACGAACATTTTATAGGTTTTCATCAGTGCTAAAACGGATCTCGATAGTTGCTCTGCGGGATATGATAACCAAACAAGATCGAGAGCAAACTAAGCAAAGAACTTAAAACCGTACACACACTTGTCTTTTCACTTTTATGTGTGGCGTTACATTGCACTGCGTGGCAAACGAAAAATAAGAAAATGAAAAAAAAAAAATCTGAATTTGTTGTTGCTCGCCTTAATGATGATGTTGACGATTTGTTGTTTAATGATCGTTATCGTTATTTCATTAACTGATATTATCGATGCTATCATGATGATCACGATGTTAAATGTTGATGATGTCAGGTGTTGCATGCGAGCAAGAACACAACCAAGCGGATATAAAACGGAAAACAACTAATTTTTATTAGTTTTATTGTTGTAAGACAACCGCCAGCAGGAGGCATATCAACATTCTTAATATACTAATGCACTAAACACGTATGCGCGCATGAGCGTATATGTGACTGGGCAGTGGGGCACTAATATGCAAAAATTATACGATTGACAATATTTGTAAAAAATTTATGTTTATCGATATTTATAACACGATAAGTAAAGAGACAAAGATATAGTTTAAAGTTTTGAAGATCTCCACATCTCCACATCTCCAGTATACCACGACCGAGATGATAATTGCGGTACTGCGGTCGATCGTTTAAAAAATAATAACTAAAACTTGTCATTGTTTCAAGCTGTGTTTGTTTCATAAATTTGGCGTTTCCATGACGGCGTTAGCGATCCTCGCTGCCTATTACTATTATTTTCTGTCATTTTGTGTAAATCGAAAACAGCCAGAGTTCTTTTCTCATATTTGATTAGCAAAAAAAAAAAAAAAAAAAAAAAAAAAAAAGAAGGCAAAAACTATTCTATATAACTAAATACATACATACGACTAAAATACGCTATCGATTGTGTAGTGAGTGGTTAAAATTGTATTATAATACTTTACATATCAAAACTCACATAAATTTGCATTAATTTGTTGTTTTGTGAGTTTGAAGTGCTTTGTAAACGCGCAAGATAAGTTACTAACGACAAAATCTTATTTAAATACGTATCGCAGCCAAAGTCATCAACAATCTTTTCATTTCTGAGACCATAATTTACGATTTGCAAACTACGAGATTTAATACTAAGCATATTCTCTAAGTAGGTTTTCCATGTCTAGCAGACTTTGTACACTCGATTCATTTTAGCGGCTGGAGCTAATATATCTGTTGCGTGCAGCTTTGCTGCACCGCTATAACTTAACTAGTTTAAATTTTTAGATAAATAAACTTAATTATAGTGTTCTCACGACATGCTACATGGTTGACACATCTACATTTGGTTCGCCCATATTCACGCTGTGGACTTTTTTGCGCTTTCCATTCTCTTTTTCTCTAGTCTAAATACCTACAGATTTATTTAATTGCAAGCCGAAAGTTACCAGTTGCTCGCATCCACGCACACTGACTCGCAAGATTATATCCAATTAAATTAAGGCTACAATACAATTGGTGACAATGCCGCCAATGAAATGTAAAGAAAATTAAAGACCAAAAAATATGGCACAATTTTGTTATAAATTTATGATTAACTAAAACTGCGACGACAACTGCCGCTACTTCCAGTGGCTGCTTTACGCTTTACGTATTACTTTCATTCTAAAAATAATACAAAACTTGTTCAATAATTTACTTAAATATCATAAATTGTTTGGTTTATGGGCAAAAGTGGACGAAATTAATTTGTTTATAAAACACAACTCGCTTTAAAGCGTTTGCCTTGAGGAGATGGCTTTACCATCCATTTAAAGCTAGCACAAAATCCCCATGGCTTGCATTAAGGACTGGCTGCTGTTGCGCACGAAAGTGAGCACACTTTCAGATCACGAATGAAAATCAAGTGAAATGAAAACAAAATTTCACCAATAGTGTGGAAGAAAATTCAAGTAACAAAAAATATGTTCCAGACCCATAGACCGCAGGTTTTGTTGATAATGGCTACAATTCTATAAAATATTTTTTGTAAAAATTCTACAGAATATTTTTTGATATTGGCCCCGCACAGAGAGTGAGTGCGCACAACTTGGTGCCCTGAACCTTTGATATCATTGTAGAACACTATTTTCTAAACGTAGTCAACAGCATAAGCTCGCTCTTAACATAAGGTAAGGACTGACACGACAGTATTAAAAGCTTTATTACTAATTATTCCGCTAAAAATTCATTTAATGCAAGGACCGACACATTGTTTATGAGCCCTTACCTGTGCCCCACCCTGTTACAAGTTCCCCAAAGAAAACATATTTCATTAATGCGGTGTTCATCTATTTCTATATAGCTATCATCACATGACAGAATAAATTTTTTCTCTAATTACTTTGCAACTTTGCCAAATAATAATAATCAGGAATCAATTCATCTTCACATCATCTTCAGTACAAGATTATGAGCCACTAGCCAAAAATTTATACAAAAATAAAGTCTCTTTTTTTTGCGGTATATGAGGCCGTTTTAGCAGATTAAAAAAGCTAAAATATTGCATGTTTTCTTAGTATTAGAGATATAGGAGAAGTGAAAAAAATTACTCAAACATTACTTAGTCATTCATTCATTCGTTCATTCATAACTACTTCTTCTAAGCTATCAATATCTTTTTTATATTGAGCTTAATGGATCGGTGTTGTGGCTTTGATCTTTTGCATGGCTCTTTGCTGCCTTATACTGTTTTCGAGCTTAACGCGTATCGGCTTATAAAATGCGAAGAGAAAAAATCATCTAAATTATAATGGGATCAAATCTAATTAAGTAGCTGACAATGAATCACTTTTATGATAAACGCTCAAGTATAGCGTATAGTGTGGTACTTAGGAAGACTAAGAAAACGATCGCTTTACAAAATACCTTTCACTGTGTATAACGCTCGATTACCATGGGAGGTTAAATTAACTTAAAATTGTCCGTCCATTTGGCGTTATCTATATGAGAGAAAAAGTATGATTATCGCTCAGACTAGAAGATAATCTGAAAATTGATACCATGATTTAAGAAAGCGGCGACAATTTGAATTTTTTAAAAGGCCTCCCCCTTCTTCCTTGCTCAACCTCAATATCTCCAAAAAGAAAATTAAAAGAAATCTTGGAAGAAGACCTTACGTAATATGGTCAAGAAAATTTAGAGAAAAGCCAACAATTTTCAAAATTCGTTTCCTTTCGTTTTATTTCCATTTTTCTTTTTTGTGTATATAAATTTTCAAGTGCTACCCTAACGCACACATATTCATACATATATAAATATCGTTATATGACTAACTAGCTTTGGACAGCTTAAAAATTTGTTGCCATTGCTGCAATATCAGGCCAAGTTTTCTGTGTGTGTAAAAATGTTAGCTCAGTTTAGGAAAAAACGGTCTTTGAAAAACACTTTCTATACGTTTCAACGCGTTTGAAATTCCGCTCACATCAATAGTCTACGATTTTCTCAATTCATGCCGTATATGCCTTTACGCCTAAAAGCATTTATTTAATTCCTCTCTTTCCCTTTCATACACACTCGTTGTGGGTATTAATTTATAATATTAGGTCGGCATGTGTTGCTTTGATCTTGAATCGTTTAGGTGTAAGGAAAAATATGAAAAAGAAAAATAAACGAAATAAACCAAAAAGCAAATCAATGTGGTGGCAAATAAAAATCAACGTCTTAAGGTGTAAAACTGGGATCTATTTAGCTATGGTTGCTCTGCCACTGGTTTTTCAAGATTATGTAATACGGTTAAAATATTTTTAGAATCGGAGCTTAGAATGTGGAGCGTACACCGCACACAAAAATTACAAAAAAAAACTTCAAACATTTATGGAAAATCATGTTTAACTGAAATTTCGCTTAGGATTTTGAGTTAAAGCCGAACCCCTTCTCACTTTACATAGATGAAGCGATTTATGATCAAAAACTGAGTTTCGGAATGAATATATAGCATAGCTAACAGTTACGACATAGTCGCAACCTAATTTAAAAAAAAAAATTGAAACCTTCAGCACTGCTTATATACGAAATTAGCTGAGCCACCGCAGCTGGATTTCTGTGTGCACAAAATCCTCTCTAACGATTCTTATATTCACAATAGCAGAACAACGGTACACGCGAAATACCTGGAAACACACATAGAAGATTCCCTGCAGATCGCTCCTTACTTCGTTAGAGTAAAATTCCATTCCATTCCATGATCTGACTATTGCTCGGCACTCACCTCCATAAGATCCGACAGACACAGAGAGGTGAAATTTGGCTTACATATGACGGGCTGAAAAATGTAGCGACCTAAAGAAAATACGTCTGGTTCGCAAGTTCAGATACTAACTTGAAACGTTAGAGTAAAATTCCATTCCATTCCATGATCTGACTATTGTTCGGCACTCACCTCCATAAGATCCGACAGATAAAGAGATGAAATATGGCTTACATATGACGAGCTGAAAAATGTAGCGACCTAAAGAAAATACGTCTGGTTTGCAAGTTCAGATACTAACTTAAAACGTAATATAAACACTCAGTAGGGTCAGATAAAACTTCAATCCGAACATAATAGTAACACAATATATAGGAAGAATGTCGTTTATAACAGATACTTATTGCAAGGCTGGCCCTGACATTTCCTGTGTCTCAGTACAAGACTGTGATAAGGACAAAGACATCTAACCTAAAACTATCAAAGTAACGCTCTGCGTAAGCAGAAGCGTAGATTTAGTGTTCATCTAATATACGGCTGTCCCTCTGCCTGTATATTAAAAAATCACTATGATTTAAAATGATGTTTACAAGATCGAACGCGCTTTTCAATTCATCAATATTGCTCACTTTAAATGAATTACATACATACATACACATACTCGCATCACTTCGTCGATACAGTAAAATTGTAGCTTTTTGCTTTTCACAGCACACCCTACATTATATAGTTGTTGTCTGATAACGAGCGTTTACTTAGTTGATTTGTACTCACGCATGTCTTATTACAGTTGTTGAGTGTTTACATATATATGATTAAGCATAGAGAGCATAGGGAAAGGATAGCTTAAGAATGGTAAATAAAAAATTTCTAAATAGATACGTTTCAGGCGAATATATTTTTTTTTCCTTTTTGGTTCCCTTTCGTCTCTCAACTTATATAGATATAGATAGACATATATCTGCTACTATAATGGGCATATTCCTAGAGTGTTTCAGTTTCCTGTGCTGTGAATTTTTTTTCTTTTTTATTTATATTAATTTGTGCCATTGGCAGACAAGCACTTTAGTCCTTTGAACCAAAACTCATTTACATCAATTTAAAATATGTTTTTATGTCATTTTATAAACAAAGTCTGCCTCTCGGCCCCTCGGATTGTCCGACTCGCCATTTCTATTTTCTGAACCATTTATTCACCATAATTTTTGCAAAGCCCCATGTGTGTGTGTGTGACGTTTCACCTTTTTTGCCTACACATTTAATTTATCATATTAGTTATTTTCGTTTTTCTTGTTTGTTTGCTTGTGTATGATGTTGTTCAACTAATTTACAGCCTTTCTTGTCAGCTATTAACTGTTATGTCTTTTGACACCTCTCCCGCTTCAAGCATACCAATGCGCTTGCAAGTACATACCAGCATTCAAATGCGTGCTGAGCGAAGACAAAACAAGATTCTTGGACATTGATCTTTAACACCTGATAAATGAAGAACAACTCATAAAGGACAAAACGAATACACTTTAAAAAATGTCAGGGCAATAAACTTATTTGGAGGCATCCGCCTCTAACCTGATCAATTTCAACATACACGCGCTTTTGTCAAAGACTGACAGCGCAGTCAATGCGTATTTTCCAAAAATTGTTATGGGAAAGTTTAGATTAGCTAAACCGAAAGTTCTGACAACTAATTGTGAATTTGTATCGTGTCGGCATAAAGTTGTCGTCGTTTTCGCAAAAACTTCATACTTTCCTAAAACTGAAGTTTCTTCTAGCGTTAGCTGGGTGTCTTCCTCTGAGTGTAAAGCATTTATTCACGTGTACACGTATGCATAAAACATTGTGTTAATAAATATTTAATTGCTACTCAGAAGTGTCAGTTAACAAGACAAGAAATGTTAAACACTTTTATTTTTGTTTCAAGTCGTCACACGAACGGCGACACTATACGAAATGTATGATAGTTTCGAAGGCATTACGATCAGTGTGAGATAATAGCAAGCAATACAAGTAACTAACGGCCCCTGATGTAATGACGGGTTCGCAAAATAACATTGCGAATATTCGTGCAAATTGTGTTTTTTTTCTTTGGCAAAATGAACACCTTTTGTAAGCCGTTAGGAAAGTAAACCTACTTTGTTCTTCCCCCTTCATTTTACTGCCAAGGACAGAAGGTGGTTTAGTGTCCGCCAAACATGAAGAATCTTAGCTCCGCTTTTTTTTCAATTCTAGGAATTGAGGAGGAATTCTAGGAATCTAGGGACCCGGGTTGCATTCAAACTGTTCTCCATCTATTTTACAAGCACTTTCCAAATTTATTCTTTCTTTTAAACTTTCCCCAGTTTTGCTCGCCTTCAAAATAGAAAAGACGGTAACCCTGCTTTTCTGCAACTTTCGTTTTATTATTGCGATTTCGAAAAAATTCGATATTGAATGACAGACAGACGTATGAAAGGCCAAGAAGAAAACGAACAAATAGCAAAGCTAGGCAAAGCTAGACCGACCGACTGCACACATGAATGCTAAGCTTTGCATTCCAGTCGAAATATCTAATTTACGCATCCTTGATTAACGCAAGATTCGAAGTCGACTTCGCCTGCGGTCAGCAAAGTTTATGTTCATAAAAATGTGGCTCATATATGCTCGTCCCACCCCAGTTCAGTTTCTAGGAAACTGAAAAAAAACAGTTGGAAGAACGGAAATATCGCAGTATTCTTATCGCCGATCTATTTCTCAAAGCTATCTAGAGATGGATGGTGGAACGGATCAGAGGGCTAAGTCAGCCGTAGGGCGCTTCGAGGTGAGAATAACTTTCTTATCTGCTTTACTGAATAACGTGAATTTTACGAAGTGCTTCGGTGTCCAAAAACGGAACACTACCATCAGCTAAGATGATAATATTTTCATATTTCGTCTTTTTTGCTTTCTCTTCGAAGGTAAAAGTTTGCGTCTCTACTATGCTTAGAGCCAGAATTCATTCAATCTTTTTAGCTCCTTGTCTGTTATTGTGCTCAGGAAACAATTTAATGAATATGTTTTGAAAGTGCTCATGAGTGCCAGAATCCTTTTGCAAATTCACTTCATTGTTACGTTACCTTACGTTTATTCAATTCATATCAATAGCAAGCTCTGCGAGGCTAGGGCATGCAGTCTCCCCACGTCCTCCTCTTTCTTACATGTTAACTTACGTTTTGCTTTATACAACTTGAAATTTATTGTTTTGGACTCCGATTTTTTCTCGTGTTTTTTTTTTTTTTTTTTGATTTAATATAAGTTGTTGTTGCTGAAGATGTAGTTGCATTTATATTAACATTATAGTGTTGCAGAGTGCGAAACGGCGCGGAACTTCAAAGTGTCGGCTTGCTTTGATCACCGTACATAAAATGCTATAACCACGCCCTTCGAAAGGTAGATTAAACGAGATGGCGCTCACCACAAGTTATACTTGGGATTTTTGACTTTTAACTTTGCGCAGTCGCTGCCTGATTTCGCAGCTGCTGCGGCATGCCACACAACTTTCAACTCAAGCTCATTTGTTAAAGGAATTAAGAATAATTCACAAAGCGCAATAACAATAACATCCGAATGAATAATAGCACTGCGCGGGTACCCACTTATGTACCCGTACGTTGGCACACACACACATGCGCACGCTCGCACACATATGTTGCATGTGTGTAACAGAGCCTTGTGTGCTTATAAGTCATAAAAATTACAAAGCATAGCAATTTTTGGATCTTGTTGTAGTTTATTATGTATTGTGTTATGTTCGATTATATGATTTTTCAGTCTTGCTTACCGGCACTTTTAGTGCAGCATTGCAATGGCGCGAGCAGGACACACCGATGTGTTCGTCGTTCTATAAAGTCTCAGAAATTGTTTTGCAAATGATGACAACCCTTAAGCATATTCCTCTTCAGCTAATTATTGACAATAGCTATCTGTCTATATATGTTACAATGCTAAGCTTCCGAATGTATTTAAGTTGTGTGTGGACGAGTAAAAATTTGTGTGTAGGGGGGAAGAAGGGGGTTCATTATTTAATTATTATCTTCAAGTCCGAGTTAAGCGATTTCATTCTAACTATAATTTTAATATTGGAACAAAATTGATGCCCGCGTAACAACAATTCCGCGTATTTGCGCCGCTATTTTGTGTAATTTTTAGTGCAAACAATCAATTAAAATCTATTAGCTGATCAAGTTAAGTGTAAAGAAAACATGCTCTTGCCTGATTCACTCTTGAATAAAAGTGATTCATAGAGAGCTGTAAACGCGTACCGAAAAGTGTGTTTTTATATTCGTTGGAATTGAGAGAAAACAGAAGTCAATTATGTTAATTAAGCCGAGAATGATCAATGATCACAGATTGTGCCAGTTTGATTGTTAAGTATAATGGCTATTAAAAAACAATTCAATTAAAACCGTACAAAGAAACTCTTTTTATATACGATCAACCGAAGTGTTGATTCTTAATGATAATATGGCTGCTGCTACATTTGATTCGGTTTTTTTTTTTTTTTGTTCTTCGTGTTTTTGCTTCTTTTACTTTTTTTGCTTAAAAACTCTTAAGTAAAAAGTTTTTTAAAAGAAGACAGCGTCAAAACACAAATCTCAAAGAAACGTTACTAATTCTTTTCCATATATATATATATATATATATATATATACATATGTATGCATATACACGTAGGCACATGCAAACATGTAAGTACGTCANATATGTATGCATATACACGTAGGCACATGCAAACATGTAAGTACGTCAAGCTAGTCAAGCTGATTGATCAAATGCATAAACATATTGAATGAAAAGTCGAAAGATTTACTGGTGCCGGAATTTATTATTGATCGAAGCAAAAGGTTCACACAATAAATTTGATGATGTTTAAGATAACCATCTTCACAAGCTAGTGATTACTGTTCATTGTTGGCCCGAATGTTATTGTTATTGTTCGCTTCATCATCATCATCATCATCATCATCATCATCATCATCATCTCACCTTGCGTCTTACGATACGATAGAGAAACACAAGTTAATATTTTAAGAACAATCCCATACAAAAATGCTTTGAGAAATCTCTTATAATCATTTGAAAAACGAGAGGAATAAATTAAAAAGTATTAGCCAGCAGAACACACTAAAAATATTGTTTGTAAAGTGTTACGGGAACTTGCCAAAGAAATCACGAATAAAATTTATCTAATTTCAGTTTTCATTCTTTTATATCCAAATCCACCGAAAAATGCGAGCATGCTACGTTTTTCCTTCTGCTCGCTAACGTTAGCAACACCAGAAATTCTATATAGTATACATTATACATACATAATTAGTCAGAGGAGATGATTAAGAAAAATCAAGTCTGTATTCGTTCTCACACGTCCACCTATCCGTCTACAGTCTTTTTTGGAACATCTACGGCTACCAATGCGAAGATTCATGCTTAGTATATAGTGTCCAAGTGGCAGGACAATTTCGATCGATCGACACGCCCATTAAAAATATACTACTTTCAAATTTTTGTATTGTATTTTCACCTAGGATGATGATGGGGTACAAAAGGTTCGTCCCAAGGCAAATATATTTCTTTTCGTATTACTTTTTAATTTCTTTTTTTTTATTTTTATTATTATTTTTTTTTTTTTTTTGCTTAAACTTGAAACTGTCGAAAAGCATGAATGACCTTCATAGCGTGGTCGAAACGACCAACGACCAATTGTCTGTAAAGCCCAACCAAAAAACGAAGCAAAAGCAAATGAGTAAACGAACGAAAATGTGGTTAGCGGCAGAATAATCGGACCACAACACAATAAAATTTGCTAAAAGCGTTAATTACACAACACCAAAGGATACCGCGGCCGTACTGCTCGCTGCTTTCAGCCACGCATGCATATGCGTTTATGAACGATCATGTAAGAATATTTGATAGAAAAAATGGACACGAATAAAATAATAAAGAAGGTAGGAAGAAAATACAAAAGCCGGCTACGACTTGAACGTACTTGAGCACTTCGGTAAAAAGATCGCTTAAGACACTCGTTCTCCGCTTATTATGAATGCCGCACGGAACGCAAATTGCGTTTTCCAGAAGCTCTAAAGCATAATCAAAAACTAATTTTAATCCTATTGTTGCCGCATTCACGACGATCGATCACACAAACAAATTTCCTACCACTTTGAATTTGCAAACTTCTGCAGGCACAGTATCTCAGCATGAAAAACAATTTGAAACATATGACTGCATAAAGAGAACGAGTTCTGCGCTTCATCTCCGGTGTTTAGGCATTGAGATATTTTCGTAGGCCCTTTTTGCTGCAAGTCTCCTGTGCACACATTCATCTCTATTTCTCTCTCTCTCGCTCTGCTTAATCGTGAATCAGTAGTTACCGCTAGAACAGCGCCGAAACAAAAAAGTTCGCTTAATTCTTATTTCATTCGTTCCCACATATATTGCCATACACAACATAAATGGTTGGTTGGTCATACCAATTTTGTTAACCAGACTCTCAGTAACGTGATCAGCATCACGACGAGGCCACGATGATCGACCGCAAGAAGTCTTCTTTTTTTATAATTGCACCACCAAGGAAGTCGTAATTGGACTAGAGAGCATAACTGACGTCTCTAGTTGAAAGTTATCACTAAAAATAGTGCGTCTTTAAGATATTTTGCTCAGCATAGCTCCAAAGTTTGATTATTGCCAAAATTTCGTCGGGAAGTGAATCACAGAACCGGTATGCATGCATAGAGAAGAAGGAAGACCTGCTGGGCGAGAATGGTTTTGTATACACGCGCCTACTTTGAGTTACTGAACAATCAATATTCCCGTTCCAAAATTGATACTTGATGCCTATATTTAACTGAAAATTGACTGGATTTGAGAGATTGAAAATTTCCCTTTTTAGAATTCGAAGGCGTTTATACGTCAAATAGATAGAAGAGCGCAAGAAAACTAGGTTCACATTGAAAAGAGTGTTGGGTACAAAAAGTTTGTTAATTTATTAAACATGTGCTCCTATGTTTTGAATTTATATGAAAGTTCTCAGCGAAAATGGATGCAAATTTTAAATGCTAACGGTCGGTAACCCGTTATAAACTTCTTGAAACCGGTCGCTGACGTTAAGGTTGCGTCCCACTTTGTATATCGTGGAGCATTGGAGGGACGGACTAGACCAGCAAATTGATTAGGATCGTTGGTGACTAGGTTTCAAAATCTCCGCAAGAAAATGTCACAAGTTCCAGTTTTTCACATTTGCTCCGTTTCGTTCCTTAGCTAATTAGATGAGTACTTTCCAAGCAGAAGGCATAAGTTTCAGCTGCCGACTGATGTGCGACACAAGTGCTAACGGCATCTGTTTAACTTTCGCTATGGAATCGTGTAAAGCTATAATTAACATGCACTGTAGGAAACCAATTCACAAGTTTATTATTGTTTGCTCAGTCTGTTTACGTCCCTAACCAATCATACAATAGTTTTCTCTTTATGACGCCAACCATCACCATCATTACTTAAAGTTATTGTTGGCTTAAACCTATAATAAGCAAAAGTTTTATATAAGATGCCCTAGACCCTGGATTACATTTTACGTACTTTAGCGGTTACTTTGCATAATAACTTGTCTTATTTTCAAGGTCATCAATCTTCTGATGTCATTTTAAAGATTCGCAATACATCCACAGACGGCACAAATTAATGAATGGTATGCTCGCCGAAATGTCTATGTTTTGAACTGATTTACATGCAGATTGTCTTCGTGTGTACTTTTTTAATAAAATGGCTTTTGTCTCGTCATTTCGTTACCACAATGCATTAATTTATGTTTTAATGTTTTGGGAATTACCTCTCCGTACGTCTGTATATGCGTATTAATTAAACTCCGATCATTAAGGCGCAAAACAGGAAAAGCCAACCATCGTTCGTTAAACATGTTTATGGAAGCGCTTTTTTTTTTCTTTTTAGGGCTCGTTTTACATAATTATGTTTGAAGGGAATGCTCAACACATGCACATATGCATATGCTTCATAAGCAATTTTCATACATAAAGTAGTCATTATTATTATTGAACCCTATCCTATGTGCAAGCGAATATCCATCCATATCTTATCATTGCATTATACTTTTTATCATACATCGGCGCAAGAATAACAAATAAAGCGCGTGAAAATTAAATGTTGAATCAAACAATTTATTTCGGAAGGGAGAAATAACACGTGTGACTGCGTATGTATGTGTATGCGATGATCATCAAAATGTGGCGGCTTAGTGAATTTATTCATTCACAATGCAGCTGTACATGCTTAAAACAACTTACGCCATTATTATTATGTTTAAATATGGTATGGAAATGCATTGTTATTGTATATAATTTGTTGTTGTTGTTGTTGTTGTTGTTGTTGTTTTTCCTTTTGGCCAAAAGGGAAGCTTTCTCGGAAGAATGGCGAGGAACAAGATGAATTTCAAAATACAAAACAAAATTTTTTATTATATATTGTAACATTTTTTAATTCAGTTTCCCCGAAAATATTTTTTTGATGTTTATTAATTACCAAACAATAAAAGGCGCTTTAAATCATAGCAAAAACATACATACACACATACATACATATATATATATATATATAAATATATCATTAGGCGCGGCATCATAAACGGTAGTTATCAAGAAAAACTATAAAAATTTTCGCTTTAATACGTTTTGTTGTCTCTATTGCTGAAACTATTTCGGTTTTCTTTTTTTTTTCTTTTTTTTTTTCAACTAAACCGTTCGTTCATAAACACAATCGAATGTCTTCTATATAAATACAAACACAAAGAAAGTGCTCATATACGAACATGTATACGCACACGTAAGAGCGCCTATATATTATCGAAAATCATTTGATGAAATCTCATTTAGTTTAAATGATGTATACGAATATTGTTTTGTATTTAATTTGTGGGGAATTAAATGTTTTTAAACGATTTTTAATCTTGCAAATGCGTGTGAAACCGTTTTTTGTTTTGTTTTCCGTCTTTTCCGTTTTTTTTTTTTTTCTCTTTTTGTGTCTTGGATTTGTATCAGTAGAAGATCACTAGTAATCTGTCCATACATGTGTGTGCATACATAACCAACGGCATTACATATTGTAAAACTGTACTGATATTGTGTGGCATGCAATCTAAACATAAAATGGTTATTAAAAAAAATCAAATTAACGAGTAGCCAACCGGCCGTCAATCCTCACACGTCCACATACCGGACACATTAGCACTAAAACTAATGCTGGTGCAGAAAGAAAATGTTTTTTAATTAAATTTGAAAAGTTAGAGAGTTTGAAAAGTCAGTGATAATAATCACTAAAAGCCGCTGCAAGATTACTAAGCGCATTTGTATATTCATATCTGCCGCTCTTGAAAAATCCCCATCATTTCTTTGACAAATATATCGTGTTCTTGTAGTTTACATTGATTGCGTGCTTTCTACTTTCCCTAATATGGCGCTAAAGTTTCCCTGATCTTTCGATCACGGATCAATCAGAGGTCAGTTGAGTTGAGTTCACTCCTCCGGCAGTCATACCTGAAGTGCTCCTAAAATAAATTTTGAGAGCCTGACCTACTTTAGACTTTAGTTTGATGCAAAGATAACAACCGTTTCTCCCTTCTTCATAGTTTTTAGAACTTTTCCTGAGCAAACAGTACCACTACAAAGCAAATATTTAAAAATAATGTTTTTTTATGCTCATACATGTACCTCCTAGAAGAAGGTGTCAGAGAGAACTTAGGCGAGAGGATTGCGCACCTGACAGTACGACTTCGAAGCTACGTTTGAAACTATATCGTTCGTCGTTCGGGGTATAAATGAAAGGAAAACCGAAAATGTAGCTTTTATTTTCGAACTCAATTAAGAAAAAAACATAGCCTTCTCATGGAAATAAGTGCAACGTTACGTTATGTACAAAATATTCGCAAAATTTTTACCTCATATATAGCAAAAAGTTTAATAAACTTATTTTTAAGCAATTGTGTCGACAGACGCACGGATAAAAGACATCCGGAAATACAACTGTCGACCTAAATTGCTACTGGAAAGCATTACACTTAGCAACTATTAAATTAATTGTGTCAACTATAACTGAACTCCAGACATATCAACCGAAAATGTAATAAATTTAATTTTTAATATATTTATAGTCATGTGTGCGACCCGCCTGAGCGGCCGACTCAATTCAATAAGTGAGTCTTCAATAAAGCCCTTCGTAGCCCTTCGTTAGATGCTAGTGCTTTAAGACTAATTTAGAATTTATTTCTCTGACTAAATGAATAACAATAACAATGACAATAGTGTACAAGGATGTGCACAATGTGTTTACAATGCAAAAAGTTTTGGCTGAACACGATTTGAAAAAATGTCCAGCACACGCGGACGCAAATCATTCAACTGCCCTAACGAAAGCATATTTGCATTTAAGGATAAATGTATTGAAACATAAAGCAGACAGGAAACAGAATCTCTTTTAGTGAGTTGAGCTACCTTTGGAATCGGCTTAAAAATCTTCAACGGGCACGCGGAGTCGGTCCTTGTACCATTTATGGCCAGTAGTGAAAACGTTTTGCAAAAGATTTTGTAAATTGAGACAAAAAAACATTGAAAGCAAAACATTCACCGACACAATCGATGAAATACTATGCGCTTTATATACTTTAAAGAGAGTAAAGGGTATATATAAAGATGGTATAAAGGGTTTTGTGACCATCAGCATTTACCAAAGGGCACAAAAACAGAATTTAAACCCGCATTTTCCCTCAACCACATAGTGTTTGGTAATCAAATTTGACATCTGAATATATTCATGCCCCACACCATGAAATGGTCGCTTGTTGTTGACTCTCATTCATGAATTCTATTTAGACGGAACGACACACATTTCATCACAAATTTTTATGTTGACTGTCCATGCAAAGTATGCGACAAAAGAGAATACAGTACAACCTTGTCAAGGTTGTCGACTTTTATAAGTCGTAAGTTGGCTTTCTTCTAGACATTGTTCGCTTCCTAACCGGTAGATGTAGCCCACGCTTGTACACGCCAGTAAATATTCAAATTATCTACATTTTACTTTAATACACACATTGCACACACATGCGGATATGATAGCCTGAATTTGTGAGAGTGAAACTTCCAAGAATACAGGGCAGACTAAGAGATTAACTAACGGATGGGTTAAGCAAAGGATTAAATCTGCTCGTACATATCCTATGCTGGCCGAGAGCATGTGAATTTTATGAGAACTCCACTTTGTGCAAATGGAAGGATGAGTTTAGTGTACCTTCTCTTCCACACACACACACATCTCTCTAATAATAAATAAACTTTAACTACAAACTATTTATAAGTTAGCGTGCACGAGAGTGCACGTAAAGTGAGAAGAAAAGCAGTTAAAACCTGCGAGCTGTGCGGTTATATATTGAAACGAAATGCATATTAAACTATAATGAACAATGTGTCCTCCATTGTCAAAGACGTACGGATAATCATTCATTTTAGTAACGCAATAAAATAAAAAGAAATTCATTTTCTCCTTCCAACAGTGCGATTAGTTCTGCGAATGATGGCATTATTTGTGTTGTGCCAAAATGTGAATGCATGCAAACTACAGTTAATACATTTGCTAATCATGTCAATGGAACTTTTGGCACGTGACTCATGCCAAGGCGAGTAAGAAAGTTTAACTCTTTGAGCTCTTCCCTAAGAAGCATATGTGAAGTAGTATAGTGATTAAAATAACATCAGTAGTGTTGCGTAAATAGATTTTACCTCATTCGAATATATATTGTTAGGCGTAATGTGGTAACCATCGAGAACCTTGAAAGAAGAGAAATATACGATTTTTTTAGCAGCTATAGCTTCTACGAAATTTTCGAAAGTTTACTTTTTCTTATTACGAAACTATGACTTTTACTTTTATTTTTTAGTAGAAAACTTCGTTACACCTCATGTGAACACCTTTTCTCTTTACGATCTGCTAAAAGAAAAGTGAAAACATTTGTCGGAAGTAAATATTGTTTTGCAGCACAAACGCTATTTGCACGCATTTCTCAACATTTTTTAGGTGGACTTGGATTGTTGAGGAGTAAGTTAAACTGCAATTCAAGTTCCTCACCTTGACAATTGCGTAATTAAAATAGTGGCCCAAATGTGTTGGTAGGAGGAGCTACTTTAACATCAGCCATCGTTCTTTAGCGATGGTTGTGGTTGTTTCGTCAACTTGTCGAACTCGTCGAGATTTTCCGTCGTAAATTTATATTCAAACAAAGTATTCGGGGCTAACTCATCGTCCGTTTTTTTCCACTTAGAACAAGAATTAAAATCAAAAAAAATTGTAAGCTCTTTGAACAAGAAGTGTCGTATTAAACTTTGCACCACTTTTCAACAACTAGCATATGACGATGTCATTGTAAAGACATTTGACAAGTGGAATGCATTCGTGGTCCCTTCATTCACTGTGCGCTGGAAATGCATGAATAAATCCGCGATTTCTTCAACAAAATCATGCCGCGTTTCGAGGGTCATTCTCATCTCTTATCTCATCGTCCATATTAAAAAAAAAAAAATGTTCAGATCTCATTAAAATTATTGCGTAGCTAACTTTGAGGAGCCACTCTTCTACTCACGTCGGTCGCTGATTTAATAGAATGAACATTTATTCTGGAAAGTATACAGAGCTGGAGCAAGCCAGAGCACTTATTTTGCTCCGATTTTTAAAATCAACAGATTGGCACTAATCTTTCGAGAAACGATGTGAGAAAATATATTCATTTTTTATTAGAAAAAAATGTCTTTTAAAAATAAAGCCCGTAGCATACGGCATTTGTGTTTTTCTTGCCCTCTTTCTCTTTTATCGCATTCATTTCATCGCGCGTTTGCGTGATGTGCATGTTTTATAGCAACTAATTACATTTAAGTAAATTGTTTGGTGCAAGGTTGGGATTTACTATTAATTCTCATTTTAATGTCCTCACATATCCACCTATCTGTGCATATATATGAATAAGTATTTACTCACGCACCCATTTACATTATGTAAAGGGCTTACACACAAGCACAATAAAATGTAAATTTTATAACTAATTCGATTCTTAACGTATGGGAAACTATGAAGACACACTACACTCACTCACATTGTCTATCTCTTTTCACCTCTTTCTGCTCCCATTCCTTGTCAACTGCCATTTCTGGCAGTCGAGCACATCTGGACATGCGTTAATCCGTATTTGCATTGTTTGCATTTACCGAGAACATCTTTGCACTACATCTTCAATTTTTTTTTTCAAAATTTGTATTTGTTGTGAAAGTTTTAAAACAGGAAATATCTTCTTCTTTTTTTTTTTTTTTGTGTTAAAAAACACAACTCATACAATGGCTCATAACAATGGACCTAATGCACGAAAAACAGTTCACAAGAAAGTGTTTATTCTTTATCCGTATATGTTATGCAAAGCAATCCGTTTACGTAAAATAAAAAACATGACTTTAAAGAGATAAATATTTCTGCTCTCTCCACATACATACACATCTAAAAAAGAACTCCGAACTTGTTAGCTAAACAGTACTGTAAACTTTTGTAAACAATTGCAACAATTTTGGAATGAATATGCGATTCACATAAAAGAAATGCTGATCAATCAATCATATAGATGCAGGAAGAAGCAAGTGATCATAAATTCTTGTAGCAAAATCAATATAAAATAATACGTAAGGCAAGAAAATGGCAAGATATGTTCAGGTAAGAGAGATAGAGACAGAAAGAAATGTTAAAACTCATACTTTGTATACAATTAGCGGGCAGCTTTCAAAAGATGAAAAGTGAATACCCACTCGCAACACTCAAGTCATTAAAAAATTTGTTTCTTGCAAAGTTTGTTTAACTGAATAGAAATTTGTGTTCGGTAAATAAGACGTAAAAATGTTCATTCTTCTTCTTTTTTTTCTTTCTTTTAGATCCCGCCACCTTAAGTATATTCGCCGCGCGACCCAATCCGAAAAAGAAACGCAAATCGCGGACAGCGTTCACAAATCATCAAATATTTGAACTGGAAAAGCGTTTTCTATACCAAAAATACCTCTCGCCGGCTGATCGTGATGAGATCGCTGCCGGTTTGGGTTTATCGAATGCACAGGTTAGTCCATAACGTTGATTGCTTTCATTCAAAATGCAAAACACAAAAGGCTAAGAGGAAAAATATTGTTTATATTTGCGGTATACAGGTCATCACATGGTTCCAGAACAGGCGGGCGAAACTGAAGCGTGACATGGAGGAACTCAAAAAGGATGTTGAAAGTGTGAAACAATTGTCAGCTCATAAAAGTTTTTTAGAAAATGTTAATGATTTAAGTATTTTAAAGACAAGACCAGTCAGCCGCTCTCACCACGACCGCCACCAGCAGCATCAGCAGCAGCAGCAGCAGCAGCAGCAATCGCAGCAGCAACACCAGCTTACGGAAGTTCATGGTACAGCAGCGACAGCAGCAATTGTCGCTCATGGCCACATTTCATTGTACACACAAGCAGTTCACCCAGTTCGACTATCACAACGACGACACCAAGAACACAGACAACAACAGCAACAACATCCTCGCAACCAGCGCCCAACCACAGACACGTGCAGCGAAGATAAAAAGCCTAACAATGCCAATGAAGGAAGCTCCAGCAACGACAACAACTTGTCAAGAGCCAGTGAAGCAGAATCTCCACCACTCTCACCATCACCAGCACCACCACCACCCACATCATCACGTAACCGCCCGCAAATCAACAGCAGTCGAGGATAAACAAAACCTTAAGCTATTAAAAATGTTAACTCTCATGCATTACAGTCATGAAGCGAAAAATGTCAGACATCAACTCATCGCACACATTGATAACTGAAACCGCACCGCATTCGGTTCACTTCAGCACATACTTAACCTACTTTTTTGCTTCATCTTCCGTCATTTCTCCAAACCTCCATACACACACGCGTGCAATATGCAAAATTTCCATCGTATGTGTAAGAAAGAAATCTATCTTTAATTACGCTGAAAATCTCTTCTAGTGTATACCCTTAAGTTCCAATAAATGTATCGTGTGTGATACGCGCATATATTGGTTTATTCTTTTTAATGATGCTTTGTATTAAATTTCTTAGTATTTTATAAAAAAATTATAATGATATGCAAGTAGCTACATATGCGAAAGTGATTTCATAGATAATAAACATACGCGTCTTATAAAGCAAATGTTTTCAATTTCGTATGTTTGTCTACGTTTTCATACGTAATGTGTACTCGCGCAGATATTTATTACAAAAATGTTAGGTAAATAAATACAATGAAATATAAGAAGTTTTAATATTAAGCAGTTTGTTGAACTTTTACTTTCAACTGCAATAACCAAGAGTGGGGGATGCTTTCGCATTAGCGACCGGATTTAAGTTCCCTTTCTTAGAAAGCTTTGATTAAAAGCAATTAGACATTAGCTGACCCCGTCCTTTACCGGCTTATATATTATTCTTATGTACAACCGCTTCGATAAAGGTAGCGAAATAAAAAATATGTTTTCTATGACACCTTTGGTTGGACACGGCTTCTTATGCCGATTAATCGTCAACCTAAGAAAGCATTCATTTTCCAAAATATTTTTATTATAACTGACAAGGCAAGAAAGCAGTTAAAAGTGTCGGAGATCCAGATTGCTTTTGCGTATGGCTTAAAAAAGCTTAAAAAAGCTGCAAAGGTGCCGCGACCCTTTATTCCTTTGTACTGATGTTCCCTTTCCTAACCCCTGGATGAGACTCAAACAGACAATCAGAAAACGTAACCATACTAGAATAACACAAATACTCGTTGTAACAACAAAGTTTACGTCCCGGCTTAATTTAGAATGCCTGATACATTTTCGCGAACATCGTTTCCGACCTTCTAAAGGCATCTTCCAAAGGCATCTAAAGACAAAGCCTATCGCATCATTCTACGTGCATCCAATCCGAGTAAAATGCCGTCTGCTCGTTCATCTCGTTCCTCCTTCTTTTCCTTCAAAACTGTCGAAGAATAGGATTCTCGTGGAACGTACTAGAAGGTCGTTTAAGCCTTTCTATTTTCCACTCAAAATATTCTCAGAGATTAGCTACACTAGAAGAATGGTTTGTTGCAAATTTGTAGCCGTTTGCCTTTAGCAGCTTTTCTGTTCGGTAACCTACGGAAGGAAAATATTTTTGGGGATGTTCGATGGACATGGACTGGAAGGCGTGCAAGTTTGTACTTTTTTTTTGGGTTCACGTTATAAACGGTCTGATCCGAACCAATGTCAATAGTGTTTGTCCTTGGACTACAGCACGTGCGTGTATAAAACTTATCAAAATCCCAAAAACTGCGGCCTACGGGTTACAGATATCAGACGGACAGACAAGAATAATAAAAGCTGGGTCTGTCTCAAGCCTTTCTGGGAATTGCGTCCGCACAACCTGATACCCTGAATTCAATGTATACGAAAAGGGGATAGTTGGTTAAAAAAAGAACTTTTCTTAGTAAAGCAAAGGCGTTATCGTATAGCGTAAAAAGATTAAAGGATTCTTTAATGTTATCTGAAGATGACGAGTTCGAATTTCAACTAAATTATACAACATTTTTGCGTAGATAACAGCAAATAATGATTTTAGATTTTATGCCGTCTGGCTTCCGCTTCATTAAGCGCGCCTGCCTGGATGTGCAAAGGAAATTTTTCGCTAAATAAAATGCAACTCTTGGCAGTTCTCAGTTTTACCAGCTCTGCATACGACGGTTAATTAGTTTGACAAGTTCTGTAAGCCGGCTTCATCTATAGAATTTATCTGCGGCGTGTAATTATTGAATCGTCGTCGGGAATGGTCGGTAATATTGCTTAAGCAGTATGCTCGACAGTGTTAGAAAAACCAGGCAGAATATAAAATATTATTACCGTACGTTTTCATTTGTGCTGTCAAAGCATTTTCTTCAACTTCCATTTATTTCGGTAAACGGGAAATTTAAATAAATGCATGTAAGTCCGAACTTCTATCCAGTAAGTCTGCTGAAAGAGATCCACCATTTTGAATAGAGTTAATGTTTAATAAAAACTATGACGTGCGCGATCGATCTTTTTTCTTTTAATTTCTTTAATTTTTCTCGCACACTAAACAAAAAAGGAATTTTATTTGTTTAGCTAGTTGTTAGATTGCAAATAGGTTTGTTCTAACCCTTCAATAGCCCCCAACTCAACTAAATATTCGTAGGGATTCGTAAGTGTCCTTATTAACGCAATCCAAGGCAAAGCTCTTTATAAATATTAAAAACATTACATAAAAAAGAATTACCTTAAAGCATGTAATTAATATCTGCTCAGTGATTTCACTTTAAAGAAAATTTCTTCCACTTGCTTAAGCACGTATTTCCAAGAAATGAGACAATCCGCTTTGGGCCGCGAGATTCGCTATATGAACCGTTACATTCGAAAAGTCTGACTCTAGAGAACGTAAGCGGTTTAAGGCTGCACCTCTAGGATAGTTTGTACTTGACACTGTTAGCAAAAACGATGTCATGAGGATATTTAACAATAAATGCTCGCCCGCACAAAATGCCAAAAATGCCAAAAATTTGTGTATCAAGGATTTTGAAGCATTTAACCAACCAAAATCTAGAAATGCTTATTTAGGGCTTTAATCATTTGGATTCAACTTACAAGCGGGCGCAGGTTGCGGCTGCCGTAAGAATAATTGAGAATAATTGACGAAACAAAGAGACGCATAGAAAAGTGTTCTCAAAATAAAAACTTTTTTTTCTCCTATATATGCTGCCATCTACTGGTTGCCCAAAATATTGAAAAAATGTTCTCGCTCTACCCATAGTGATTGCTGTCTTTGATAAAATACAAAAGAAACAACTCTTCTTTAACAAAGGAAAAAAAAAAAAAACAAGGTTTTACAACGTGTTAGCACAGTTAGAAAGCGATGCCAAGATGTTAAGATGTGTTATAAAGCGATGCATGGAATTAAGATATGTTAAAAAACGGTGCATAGAATTAGGATACGTTAAAATAGTGTCACCTACAAAGAGGCATAAATGAAAATGAAGGGAAAGAAAAATATATAAAGGTTGGCAGAGATTGAATTCATAATTATTTTCAATTATTAGTTTGTGTGAGATTAGAAAGCACACAAAAAATTAACGGTATAATGGACTGACTGTTTTAGAAATCCAATTCATGAAACTGAAGGGAATCCACGCTCAGAGCACTTGTAAGGTCTGGACACCATTATAAGTACGTTTATGTTACGGTAACGCACGCGCACACAAATAAAAAAAAATTAAGAAGAGAATGACAAAATTGCAGAAATTCTACAAATAGAACAACTTTTCCGAGAGCGGCGTGACATCGAAATATGAAACGAACTTCTCAAAAATCCAATTCGATCGACATTAACGCAGGCAAAACGGCAAAAACAGCTCATGAAGAGTAGTCAAGTATCTTAAGTGAACAATAAGAAACGAATCGTTCTTATAAGAAACAGATTTGGAAATTGCTGAAGATGTGCGTGCCTCAACTTGAAGATTTACAGCTTCATAGAAAAGAAAGTTTTAAGTCGACTTTAAGCAGAGAGCAACTACTAAGTTACTTAGGCAGCCCATGTCCTTTGGCCCATCAGATGCATACGTCCTTGCTGTGCTAAAAAAAGCAGATTCAAATTTATACACCAGAACATCTCCTGCCTTTGATTTCCTAAGGGGAATAGCTAGCCGTTAATTCGCTCCCACTTAAAGTATTCACTTAGCATTTCTTCTTCAGCAATACGGTAAATAGGATAGCAGGAACGAACCAATCGGTTTACTGGTAGCATTCTTTTCAATATTTGAAATAACACATTCACGAAGATTAACGTCACTTGGGAGGAATTATACACATATGGCAGGGAATTTAAAAAC